>QEPC01005108.1:5097689-5135556 GCA_003113815.1 Sphenodon punctatus
ATAATAATAATAATAATAATAATAATAATAATAATAATAATAATAATAAATGTATAATTAAGTACAATTGTCCCTGCTTAAGGGCAGGAAGGCTAGAACTGATGACATTTGAAGACTCCTTCCACCTCTAAGTTCGTTTTTAGACGTGTCAGCAAGCTAGCGGATTTAAAATCCACTTTTATAAACCTCACATGGGTGGCGTTTAGATGCACCAGATGTCACCTGGTTTCCATTGGAAACAGCAGTGCTGGGCGGCTCGTACATTCTTTTTAAAACCAGATGTGTCAAACCTTGATATTTTAATGGTTTAAGAAAGATAGGAAGTACCTTTTAAAAAAGGTTTTAAAAAGAATGCACGAGCCACCCAGTGCTGCTGCTTCCAATGGCGGCCAGGCAACTTCCAGTGCATCTAAAGGCCACCCATGAAAGTTTTATAAAAGCTGAATTTTAAATCTGCTAGCTTAAAAATGGAAAATTCTGATACCGGCTGATCCCCAAAGGGTCTGGATTTCTGGGTCTCTCTCAACTGAAGTTTGTTCTCCAGACACAGCCTGGACAAGTGATAGATCTAGCATGTCTCTCCATCTGCGATGCACACAGAGCACCATCTTGATAGCACAAAAGGGAGATTCTGTTGAAGATCAGTTACAGTACAGGTAACTAACATGAATAATCCCTACTGTCCCCTTCTTCTATAGATTTCAGACCCCATTCCAAAGGAAGTAAGTTCCATTATTCCCATTTTACTCTGCGTGTGTGTGTGTGTGTGTGTGTGTGTGTGTGCAAAATGCAGCAGAAAGAGACGGAATGACTCACTCAAGGTTACACAACAGGTTAGTGGAGAGGAATAAACTCCTGGTCTCTCTAGTCCCATCAACTCAGTCATACAGGTTCTTTTGGGGGGTAATAAAATCTTCAGCCTTGTTTATACAAGACATTTGCCCTGAGGCAAGTGTTTTGTGATCACAGTGTGAACTCCTTGTCCTGGAGCAACATAGCAATTTCTCTGAAGCAAATAACTCCTCCATGAATCAGGAAATAATCGCTTCAGGCAGCAGGGCTAGATCCTGCAGGGCAGCTGCCAGCATCAACAATGTAGCCACCATTTGAGTGAAGATAGTTGCTCCTGGGCATGAGCATGCACCCACCCACCCACCGTTTGGCCATTCATACTCCAGAAAGCAAATTACTGTTGAAAGCTTCGCTCCAGGACAAATACCCTGGAGCAACTTGCTACAAGGCACCCCACCTGGGTGACGTATGGTGGTCTGAGATATGGACTTTGTTTCTGAATGACGATGATGCACATTCTGACAGACTGCATTTTGTACCAGCAGAAACTAGGGGCTCATTCAGACGTGCTTTTAAATCGCACAGCAGCAGTGGCGGCATCGTGCGATTTAAAGCACCGCGCACTTCCGGGTTGGTGTGAATGCACCGAGTGCGCACATTTCAGCCTAACCCGAACTGTTGGAGTGCGGTTTGAAAAGCTGCTCGGAGAAGCTTTCAAAACCGCACTCCAACAGTTCGGGTTAGGCTGAAATGTGCGCACTCGGTGCATTCACACCAACCCGGACGTGCGCGGTGCTTTAAATCGCATGATGCCGCCGCCGCTGCTGTGCGATTTAAAAGCATGTCTGAATGAGGTCTAGTTCTGGGTAGAAGAAATAAGCCAGTGCCACTGCTAACTACCAGGTGCAGATAAGTGCTTTCGCTAAAGAGATAAAAGTTACTTACAAGACAGTAAAAGACAGTATTATTATTATTATTAGCAAACATTTATATAGCGCCAGCAATGTACCTGGTGATTTACAAAGTAATTGAATAGACACGATCCCTGCCCTAGGGCTTACAATCTGAGAGACAGGGATGGGGCTGGGGGAGACGAAGGAAGGAGAACAGAGGGAGAGACAAGGAGTGTAACATTCACGAGGATGCGAGGTCCCAGGTGCATGCGCTTGGCTTGGTACAAGTTAAAAGACAGTAGTTGTTCAAAGCAGACTCTGTATAGTCCCATAGGGGACTTACAGGATCCCTTGGATATGGGGGAACCCTTGCAGCTGGCAGGATCTGGATTCCCTCTTGTAAGCAGTACCAATTGAAACATGCCTTCCCCCACCCCTTTCTGCCTTGCACCCAAGTGTTAGGGGGGATGGGGTAGGGGGAACTGTAAGGACGGGAGTGTGGGAGTTGCACCCCTGGGCCGGGTCTCCTCTCTCGGATGGTACCACTGGATAGATAACTTCCTCATGATCTTAGCCGGGTTTTCTCTCCACTCCTGAGAGCAACCCAGATCATCATCACAGAGAAGGAGAGGAGAAGTTTGCCCAGGAAGAGGAAAGGGGGGGGAGAAAGGGGGGAGGGGAACCAGGCAGTTAGGACCCACTCAGGGCAAACCCACTCACGCACTCCCAGGGGGTCCCAGGCACGGTGGGGGGACAGGAGCAAGGGCAAGGGTCCCAGGGGGCCACAAGGAGTGGTGGAAGGAGGAGGGAACGGAGGTGGGGAGAGGAGGGAGGGGACAGGGCTCTTACTCAGGAAGGCAGGGGAGGAGCAGAAGCCAAGGGATCAGGTGCACAGGTACGTGAGGGAGGGGAGCGAGAATAGGCGGGACAACCAGATACTCGCTCTTACAATCGTAGGCACTCGAGGAGGGAGGGAAGGAGGGCACTCAACAATGATGCACGCAGACTTGGGACTACCAAGAACCAGGATAGGGGCCAGCTTCTCAATTGATTACCGGTGGGGATCTGCTGCCCTGCCAGTCTCTTTATGCTGGCAGGCAAGGTGAGACTTTCTATGACGTGGGCGGGGCTCCACCCCCTGATGTCCGAAGCTGCTCCACCAGCTGTGCATTGCATCTGGGTGGGGATAACGCCTGAGACACAGCTGGAGGAGCTGCTGACACTGGCGACTGCCCCGGCTGGCTCCCACTTTGTTCTAGCACAGGTGGGTCAGAGGGGCCTGCGGGGCGTTGCTGCGGAGGTGGGACTGGGCCCATCCCGTTGTCTTTGCCCACAGCTGGGGTTTCATCCTGTGTGGGTCCCCCCCCACTGCCTAATGATCTGCCGCTTACGGCTCCCTGTAGGCATGCCGTGGTGCGGCGTGATACCGAGCAAGATCAATCAAGGGGGAGCAGAGACTCACAGCTTCAGTTCCTTCCAATGGCCACTAGAGTAAGGAGCAGGAACAGCATCTCAGACTTACCCGAGATCTGTTGATGTTTTTTTTCCAGTAATGTCTAATTATGTAATTACATAATTTCAGAGTCATATAGTTGTTATACAGCTGCAAAAGAGATTATATCCTTTAGGCAGCTTTACATATCCATTAAAATCATGAACATTCTACTTATAAAATTGAGATGATTTATCTATTTACCAATTTTCAGATATATAGGTTGGGAAACGGCTGAGTTATCTGACTTTGTATTTTGGAGAATTTATTTTCTTTTACAATTTGTGCAGATGCATAAAAATTTGTTTATCCCTGTCAATGGCCCCGATCATATGGTGTGTGGATCCCATGTAGAGCCGCACATGCAGCCGCACAAGACCCACACATATCCACATTGCTGGGACTTTGTGCCGTGCGCAGTTTGCCCTCTGGGATCCGTGGGCCGTACGTTTACGGCCATCATGTAGAGGTGTCATAAAATTTAATTGTACATTCTAGTCCATTCCTGAATTTAGATTTTAAAAATCTCTTTTGTAGTATGTAAGTAATCATATTTTGAAGTCCCCATGTTATCCAATGGAAAGAGTGAGATTTTTAAGTTGTCAGGATGGATATGGATTAATACGTACAACATATGTACTTTTAATTTAATTTTACTTATTTATTTATTTTCAGAATTTACTAGCCCTCCCTGTCCTGCCCAATGGCAGCTGGGGGCAGCTCACAATAAAACCATAAAAAACATTAATACAAAAAATATAATATAAAATGTAAGATAAAACATATGAGTCTTGAAATATAAATACGCCCCCCTCCCCCACCCGAAAAAACCCCACCGACTACCCGTCTCCCTCACTGAATGCCTGACAAAACAACCAGGTTTTAAATTGGGCATTTTTACACACACTTTAAAGTTCCTGATTTTTCAATCTTCTGGGTTTACAAGTCCACAAGTAAGTTCCGGATACATTTTTCACACACACTGCCCTGAGGCAGTTCCTGGGTGCATTCTTCACACAAACACTGCCCTGAAGCAGCCAAAAGTAGCCTCAGCTGTAGATGTGACAGGCTGCCATAGAAACCAAGTGACCACAGCTGACTGGAGGAAAGCAGTTTACCAGGAGAACTTTTTACACACAAATGTTCTGGGAGAAGTTTTACACAGAAGTTCAAAGAGCCGGATGTTTAAGATCTGGGTGAGTGATTTAGACGCACAGAAAGTTCAGGATGTAACAGCAAACATGCAGGAGAAATGTGTGTGTGAAAACACCTAATGTCTACAGAAGGAGGAAAGGCATGGAGATGAACAGACCACCACCGGGATAGAGTTCCGCAGTTGAGGTGTGGCCACCAAGAACGCCCTCCTGAATGTTGCAACCCGGGACACCCAGGGAATCTCTATAAGAGTGCGACCGACCGACCGACTGCAAGGGCTGATCCAGAATCCAAGGGGTGAGGCGGTCTCACAGGTAGGCAGGGCCCAGGGTGTATAGGGCTTTAAAGGTAAAAACCAACACCTTGAATTGGCCCTGAAAGATTATAGGCAGTCTGTGCAGAGAGCAGAGCACAGGGGTTATGTGCTCAGGGCAGCCTATCCCCACAAGGAGGCTGCTGCATTCTGCACCGGCTGCAGCCTCTGGATCGTTATCAAGGGTATCCCCATGTAGAGTGTGTTGCATAGTCCAATCTTGAGGTGATAAATGGATGATGGTGGCAATATAAGAGCCTGAGATGATTGGATGGAGACAACGTACCAGATGTAATTTACAAAAGGCACTCCCAGTCCTCGCCACAGTTGCCACCTGGACATCCAGGCGATGCTGAGAGTCAAGGAACACCCCCAGTCTCTGAACGTGAGGGACCATGGAAGGGCGTGCCCCATCAATGATGGAAGCCTCCACCCCCTCGCCCCTACCTACCAGCATCACCCCCATATTGTCGGAATTCAGCTTCAGACAGCTCGCCGTCATCCAGTCCCCCACAGCCATCAAACACCAGGTAAACACCGAGAATGCAGGGTCTGGGTCAGATGAAAATGAGAGGTAAAGCTGGGTGTCAACAGCATACTGATGGCACTGCACATCAAACTCTCTCATGATCTCACCCAAAGGTTGCATGTACATGTTGAACAGGAGAGGGGACAGAATGGCTAGTTGCAGAACTCCACATGTAAGTTCCCAGGGAGATGAAGAAAAGATGCCCCAAACCACTCGCTGAGTTCATCCAGCCAGGAAAAAGCAGACCCATTGAAGAAAAATTCTGCCTACCTCGGCACGGTCCTGCAGGTGGCTCACCAGCATGTCATGGTCAACAGTGTCAAAAGTGTCTGAAATGAGAAGCAATTTTTTTTTGCAAAAATATTGCAAGAATCTAGAATTGTCACCGAGATCTCAGTACAATCTTGATAAGAGACCAAGATGTTGGTCAAGATTTTTTTTGAAATACTGTTTACCATTTATTGTTTACCACAATTCAAGGTTTACCAATTTACCATGTACCGCTTACCGTGCACCACCTTTATCCCGGTAATGCACATGCACAAAATGCAAAATGCCACTTTGCGCATGTGCGTTAATGGGATGGATGTGGTTCATGGTAAGCAGTACACAGTAAATTGATTTATGGTAAACGGTAAATGTAACAGTAAACGAAAAATGATAATTTGACAAAATTTTCTCAACCGAGAAATGTCGAGAATCAGTATTTTTCTCAACTATCGTTTCTCACTTAAAATGAGTCAAGAACAATGAGTCTCAACAATAAACAAGAAAAACTCAAGATCGAGTTTCAGTCCTAAGTCGCTGTTAGAGCTAAAAGAATCAAAAGAGTTGACTGACCACGATGCAACTTATGGTGCAGATCGTCAACCAAGGCCACAAGCGCAGTCTCGGTGACATAACCCAGATGAAAGCCAGACGCAAGGGGTCAAGGAAACTGATGCGGTCCAGATGCCCCTGGAGTTGCTGGGCCACTACCCGTTAAAAAACTTTCCAGGAAGGTTAGAGACTGGCCAATAGCTGGCCAGGGAGACAGCTTCAAGAGATGACTTCTTGAGCAAAGGTCACACCACAGCCTCTTTAAGGCATCCCAAGACCTTGCCCTTCTGAAGGGAGGCATTGACAACTCCCGCCAGCAGTGGCCCCAGCATCTTCCAGCTGGCGTTACCCAGCCAGGACGGGCATGGGTCAAGTTCACAAGTTGTGGCCTTCATAGCCCCAAGCACCTTCACCGCATTGGCGAGTGACACTTGATGAAACTGATCCCATAAAACTGTACAAGGTGGGACCTCCATAATATCAGGTACACCTACTGCCTCAAGTGCAACATCTAAGCCGTGATGAATATGAGCTATTTTATCCGAGAAATAGTCTATAAATAAGTCGGAGCGAGCACTGGAAGACTCCAGTTCCAGGCGAAACAGGCCTGACTGACCAGCCCCTTCACCTCCTGGAAAAGCTTAGCTGGACAAGACTTTGTGGATGATATGAGGGTAGCCATAGTCAGGCCATGGCTATGCAGGAAGCAAAGAAGAGTTTCTTTGCTTCCCGCATAGCCGTGGCATATGTACGTGTCTCTCTATGCTGTCATATAGAGGAGAATGGTTACCTGCATGTAGGATATATGTGGACAGGTTGTTATACATAGATGCTCCTGTACCCTCATAGGGCTCAACAAAAGGAAGGCGTCACTTAGCATTTTGGCCATTTTTAAAGGAACTGCCACTGGGGGGGGGGGGTGGCATCTGTGTGTGGCTGGTAGAGTGCCGCTGTGGGGGTCGTGTGTGGGGGGAGGGCACAAACTGGCACACACCCATCACTACCCACCTCCATACATGGAACAATTTTCCTTTTTGCTGATTGCTCTGAGAGTGGGCATAGGGATGGAGGTGGGTGGAGATGCACAAAGATGCATGAATAGGTGTGTGTGCGTGCTCCTGCGACCCACACACCTCCAAATTTAACACGGGATGCTTCCCCACATGGAAACTGGGTGTCTCTGCATGGGAGCATCTCATTTAAAAGCAGCCTTTGTGTGGAGAACACAGGATGGGAAACTATCCCAGCCCACCCGTGACAGGCAGTCTTTCCAGGAGTTGTGGCAGAGCCCTCTGCAGACCATAAAAGTTTCACAGGTTCTGAGGGACTGGAGAGGGGTCTGTCCCAGCTCCCTCAGCCCATTCATGATCTTCAGAGGCTTCCTGTCATGGGCAGGTTGTAGAGAGTTATGACAGCTCCTTCTGCAATCTGCAAGGGATCTGCAAGCATTGGCTAGATGGAGGGGAAGCTGGCAGCACTGTCCTTGACCTGCCCATGATCTGCCAAGGCTGCCTATAACAGGCGGATGAAAGGAGCCATGACAGACCCCTCTCCAGTTGGCCAAAGCTCTGCAGGTTTTCTGGAGCTCCCAGGACAGCGTCGCTCAGGACATGGAAGCATTGAAAGAGAGTCATGTGTCCCCCTTCTCTCAGATTGCTGTCCTTCTCCTTGCATTGTCAACCCATCCAGGGACTTTCTCCTGCCCCCAACACTTGCCACCCTGTTGTCAAGCCAGGGAGCCCTCCACCTTTGCTTCTCTGCTCTGTTGCCACTGCCGAGATAGGGGAGACTCCCCCCACCTAATGCTTCTGCCCCATTGCTATGCTGAGCCCACTCCCGAGTCAGGAGAACCCCTCCCCCCTTGGGGCATCTGCCCCACTTCTGAGCTGGGGAGCCCTCTCCTGAGCTGTAGAGCCCCCCCTTTCCACCTCTGCCTGAGCATGCCCAGCTGGGGGAGACAGACAGAGCCCTATTACCACTTCCAGTGCACCCTGAACCATTGGTGCAGTGAGGAAGCCGAGTCCAGGGATCATCTGCAGCTCCAAGTGGGTTTAACCAGGGTAGTCCACCACTGGAGCGTGGTAGGCAGGTGCAGGGTTTATTTCAAATTGTATGTTCTCCAATCATACATAGATGTTCCTGTAACCTCAGAGAGAAGACGATAGTTGAGATTTGTAAGTTATGTCAGGATGGATGTGGATTATATGTATAACAAACATGTGGACGTTTTATGTGCGTGTCCCTCTACCCTCTTATAGAGAAGAGAAAAGAATGGGCATCAGGGTATAGGATATACATGGAGAGGTAATTATATTTAGATGCTGCTTCACCCTCATAGAGAAGACAACAGCTGTATGTGAATGGAACTGTGGGAGTTATTTTCAGTCATTTGTCATTTTCTGTCACTTCCCATTATTTTCCATCACTTTCTATCAATTTTATGCCACTTAGCCAGTATATAAACCATAGCATTAGCAGTTCCATAACTCAGTTCACTTTGCTTTGGGGCAGTGACAGACTGATTAGATTTAGTGGGGTGTTCAGGAACCGGGGTGTGGGGAAATGAGGGGGAGGGAGGATGGCAGTTTTGGGGGAGGGTCAGGTTGAGGGAGTGGGTGGGGCACAGGGACCAGGCTGTGTGGTCGGTGGGGGTAGGGGAGAGAGGGAGCAAGCTGCCAGGTTGGGCTGGACAGAGAAGGAGGATGCTACCAGCTCTGGCAGGAGGAGTCCTAGGAGGACAGGGAGCTGGTGAGGGCTCCAGGGGGTGCCCTAGGGACCTGTAGTAGTCAACCTGGCATAAGTGAGGGGCGCTGGGGCAGACAGCTTGAGGTGGGTACGCTCAGGAGGAGGAGGTTCCAGAACTGATCATGGATCTATAATCTTTGCTGCTTACATAGCATGCAATTTAAGGCAGGAGTCTTAACTTACAATTTCCATGAATTTATAAGTGCTGTAACTGCTCTCTTTAACCAAAAGTTTTTTGAACTTATAATTCCAAGTTAAAGTTGTGTTTACAGAGTCTGTGGAAAAAATAGACTGACTTTGGTCTTGTATGGGGTGTGCACCAGGCACCAATGTCATTTTCGTTTTTCATTATTGTTTTCGTTATTAAAAAGTCATTTTTGTTATCATTATTGAAATGTCATTTTCATTATCACTGTTAATGACAATGTCATTTTTGTTATCGTTACTGGTATCAGTCATTATTGGTATCTTCGTTTGAAACAAAGATTTGATTTTTGGTATCCGTATTGTTATCGGTATCGATTCCGATAACATTATATATATTGTATATATACACTTACAATATCTAGTACAAAACCTTCCATCCTACATCAAGGATACTAATGATTTCCTCCTCAAGATTGAATCCTTGAATAATCAGCATAACTTTGACAAGGATACCATACTAGCCACATTCGATGTCACTTCTCTCTACACCAGTATACCCCATGATGGTGACATTCAGGCTCTCAAAGTATTTTTAAATAGCAGAACGTTCAAAGAACCCCCCACAGAAGTCATCACCTCAGTAGCTACACTAGTGCTCACCTGCAACAACTTTACCTTTAATGACAAACATTACCTGCAAGTACAAAGTACTGCTATGAGCACTCGTATGGCTCCATCCTATGCTAATTTATTTATGGGCAAACTTGAACAAAGTATCCTGGAGGAGTCTACCCACATACCTCTAATATGGTGGAGATACTTTTATGACATCTTTGTAATCTGGACAAGTGGCAAAGAGAGTTTTGAACAATTTAAGGGCTATCTCAACACCATCCATCCCACTATAAAATTCACATGCAACAGCAGCATTGATAATTCCTACACCCCTTCTTAGATGTCCTTAACATTTAGCGAAATAAGATTAACACCGATCTATACAGCAAACCTACAGATGCTCACCTTTACTTGAATTGGAGTTCTTGTCATTCAAGACACATAAAGAAGAACATAATTTATAGCTTGGCTCTCAGGATTAGACACATCTGTAACAACAATGTGAATTACCACCAACAAAGCAAAGAACTCAAGAAGCATCTTCTCACTAGTGGCTATCCTTCGGATTTCATTTACTACAACATCCACCAGGCGTCCATACTAGAAAGGGAATCCCTCCTCCACAAGGGGGAGACTCATACTCACAAAGAACACTGCATTCCTTTTGTAGTAGATTTTCACCCAGCATCTCCTCAATATCACCTGGCAATTAAAGAAAGCTACTCATTGGTTATGCATTCACCATGTCTTCAAAAAGCCATCAACCATCCACCTTTTGTGACTTTTCATCAGCCTCCTAACATACAGAAACTACTTGTAAGATCTGTATTAAAATCGCCTGTCATCAACCCTGGATCTCATCACTGTGGATCCCAATGTTGCATCACTTGTATCCATCTTAAAGAAACAACCACATTCAGAAGCAGAACAACTGGTAGGACCTACTACATCAAGCAGAACATCACCTGCAAATCAAGCAATGATATATATGTGATATAATGCAAGCATCCTGATTGCCATATACAACACATTGGGAAAACTACCACGGACCTCCGTACCCGGTTCAGAAACCACAAATCGGCTATTGTAACAAAAAAATTGGAAAAACCTGTGGCAAGGCACTTTAACTCAACAGATCACACTCTCTCAGACCTGGAAATCTTCCCTATAGAAAAACCCTCCACCCCAAAGCTACTAGATGCCAGGGAGAATTTCTGGATCTACAGGCTGGACACCCTAACACCCAATGGCCTCAACTTAGAGGACAATACCTGAACCTATTTTTTCTTGTAAGGACAACTACATCTACATCTGTCAGCTTGGCTCACAGCACACTACAGTTAAAAAATCAACTGAGTTACTGATGAAGGCAGAAGCCGAAGACAGGAGAAAGGAAAAGGAAAACTATCTATCTAATTAATGATCTATATAACTATTCTAATCGAATCGAATCTATATGTCTATAATTAGGGCTAAGAATTTGTCATGGTCATGATGAAAGACACGTTTTTAGTGACTTTTGCCTCCCTCCATGACTTTTGAGATCTTCCCATTACTTCCGTGATTTTCCCAAGTTTTTTGAGATTTCACCCAAACCGAAGAGAAGAGTCGGCAAGAAGCTGGTGAGAAGTGCACGCTCAATGGTACTAAGATCCACGGTGTCTCCCCAGAGCTCCAAACCCCTCCCTGGCTGTGGAGATGTGGTGACATGGCAAGAAGTCAGAGAGAATAGCACGCACGGTGCCACCGGGTAAAGCCACGTCCTCTCCCGGGAGCTCCAAACTTCACCTCAGTGTTGTTTCTTGTGGAGGGCGGAACTTTGGACATGGTCAAGTGGCAGCACAACATGGTGTGGTGGCGGGATCAGAGGCAGAGAACGTTACCATTATCAGAGCTTCAGGAGGAGACAGCAGCATTTCCTTTGCCTTTATCCTCTGCTTGGGTTTACAATCTAAGCCTGGGTTTACAATCCCTGGGTTTATAATCTAAGAGGTGGGGGGTGTTTTCCTCCTTCTTCTATTCTGTGCTGGGTGGGTTACAAACTGTTCGGGGGGGGGGGGGTTACAATCTAATCCCTGGGTTTACAATCTAAGGGGAGGGGTTTACAAAATACAATATTGAATAAAAGTTTAAAAAAATAATTACCCATGAGTTTTCCACAACCTTTCCTCATTCCTGCCATGACCAACTCATGACTTTTAAAGATAATTTCCATGGCAAATTCATAGATTGATCTATCTATCTATCTATCTATCTATCTATCTATCTATCTATCTATCTATCATACAGGGAGGAGAAGGACAGGGAAAGGGAGAAGATAAAATGTAGGGTATGATGAAGGAATGGTATTGGTAATACAATGAGGGCTAGGGAGGATTTTTTGTGTGCAAGCACCACAGTTCTGTAAACACAACCTGACAAGCTGAACTCTCACAGAACAGAGAAAAAAAGCCTGGCCCTCCCATTATAAAGGATTGCAGTGCACTCCCTCAGAGCCCCCCTGATTGGTTGTGGGAGGCAGCAGGTATTGAGCAATCACAAAGTGTCATGAGACTGCTGGGGCCTGCTTGCACTGCTCATTGGCCAGCGATACATCCATCAGATACTGCTGAGCTGTTCGCCCCTCCAAACACAGGCACAGTTCAAGAGTTCAGTCCTGTTTAGGACTCCGAGATGTCTGCTCCCTCCTCCCCTCTCCACTTTTTACCTCCAAAACTCAACTGCCACAGCACTAATAATAACAACAACAACAATGCAATTGTCATTTTCATTATCATTGTCATTATCAACTGTCATTTTTGTTATGTTATTTTTGTTATTTTTGTTATTTTTTGTTATCCTTATTGCAATAACGAAAATTACATGAACACCCCTATGGTCTGGCCTCTAACGTGTCCATGAATTAAGAGTTTAAGACCACCATAAGTTTGACCACCATAATTTCCCACAACCAATATATATATATATTGATTTTACCACAGTCTATTTTTCCCATAGATTCAGTAAACACAAATTTAACTTGTAATTATATGATCAAAAAACCTTCCTACCGACAGATATACCTGCAATTTTGAGTATCTTATCTCAAAATTAGGAATGGATTACTGATTTGGGCAACCAACAACCGAAAATTCCAGATAATACCATTATAGGTTATTAGGTTACCAAATTTCAGTTTTGATAATTTCCCAGTTTACCATTTCTAGTTTACTGTTTATGGGATTTTGCCAATTCCATGGTTGGTTACTCTGTTTTAGCCAATTACTTTGAATCTGCACTGGTACATCATACCTCTCCCCCTCCACTCTCCCACTGCCCCTTTGAATACATAAGAGCACTGTTCTCTGTATTGATTTGTGGGTTGTGTTAGAAGGTCAGTTTATGACCAGGGTAAATGTCAACGTACAGACAGAAATAGCCAAAAATGTGCAAGCAGTAACAACTCAGTAATGTCGTATCATGAGTAACCTGTTGGGTGGTAAACAGGTACTATTTAGTACCTAACAATACCGAGTTAGTTTGATTTCTGAGATGCAAGTGCAATGTGTCCATTTGCACAGATACTCATTTCTGTTCTACTGCACATTTTCATGAACTCCCCCTAGCCCAATCTTCCCCCACTCATTATGTGATAGAGATGGCCCAATGAGGGTTTGCATAAATTCAAAAGCAACCACTGAATACCCAATACAAAATAGCATCTACTGCTGAAGACACAAAATATAAAGCTATTGAATACTAAAGTAATGAAGGAAATGAAGCACTGAAGTGGCAAATAATGATTGGATGGACATTTGAATTTAAACCTTGTAATAAAAAATTCAAAAACAAAGATTTTCAAATCTAGCCTCCAATTTTTTTTGCATTTTTGAATTTGAATAGGTTGAATTCAACAGATTCAGTAGTCGGTTTAAGTATTTGTTTTCAGAAAAAGACATTAGTCATTGTCTGGTCTTGATACCATAAAGCGTTGGTATAGGAAAATCAGAACCAAGGAGCCAGAATAACCTAGTTGAATTATACAATTATTAACGTCACCTTCTTCTCTCACACAAACAGAGACTCACACACAGAGAGGATCAGAAATCACCTAACACTGTGTGACTGGGGTTTATTTATTTACTTTAATAAACAAGTAGCGGAGTCTGTGGAATGAGGCTATGGAAAAGTACATTATAGTGCTGCTTTGGGGACCTGTCAGTCAGTATTTTCATTATATATGTCTATTTTCTGTTTATTATTTTGCCAAAGACATTAAAATAAACCCCTGTCTACAGGCTGAAAATTTAGGAACTAAGACAAGACTCTCAACCTTGTTAAGGTGGTCTATGGGGTGTATTTTTTTTTTTTAATAAATATTTACGATAGTCTCAAAATACAGTCATGTCGCTGTGTGGAAGCAGAAAGGGCACCACCCAAAGCCTCTGCATTGGAAATACAAGTCCTGATGTTGCAATGAGTTTTTCAGAGGGGATTCTGGTACAGCCGCATGACTTGATTTGTTCCTCAATAGGACTCTTACAAATACAATGTGGTGTAGTGGCTAAGATGCTGGCCTGCAGGCCCAGCATGCTGGGTTCTGTTACCTGTGACCTTGGACAAATCCAATGCACCCTGTTTCTCCTATCTTTCTCTTTAAATGATACGCTCTTTAGCAGCACAGTCTGCCCTCTCATACACAGAAGCTAAAAGATATCATCAGAACGACTTTGTCTCTGTTTCTTTATTCTGGACATGTTTTATGACCCGACCCTCTCAGGTCTTGACTCTGCTCTCATCTGGGCAAAAAGCATGTTTGGGCTGTCTGGATATTGGAGGTTATTGCTGTAAATGCATTTTCCCCAGCAAAACTTAGATCTAGGCGAAAGAATTCTGGCTCTAGACAGTTGGTCACAATGCTAAAGAGTTGCTCCTTCTTCCTGTAAGAGAGTGGCATGAGTAAATCTATAAGTGTCACATACCATTAAATAAAAGATCCTTGAAATATCCTTTAAAGAGAAGCATTAATCAAAGCCAATTCTCACTATCCTAAAGGATTAGCATAGGAAAGTCAACCCCAAAGCATTCAAAGTTAATCAAAAGAGCCAAAATAAATGAATACACTGCATACATGTAATGTAATGCTGAAACACAGTCATCTTCAGGGTCCAATGTAATAATGTCATAAAGAATCAGGATGCTATGCAATATATCTTTTTTCTATTGTAAATGGCAGCAGGCGCTCGATCAGTGTTTTGTGTTGTGCTCTTTGAGTCTAAACAAGACACAGGAGGTGGTGGTGACACTTTACTTGGTGCTGGTGAGATCTAGGGCTGCACCGAATAGGCCGTACAGGTACTCGGGTCGAGTTCCGAGTTTCCAGGTACCCGGATCGGGTTCTCGGTCAGAATTCAGAACTCGACCCAAGTACCTGGAATTCGGAACTTGGAATACCGTACTGCAGTAATCCCTGGAACTCGGAAAATCGGATCTCATGCCTCCCCCACAAAAGTCTCTATTGTGCCCATTTATGCAAGGTAAGCCCCCTCCCCACACACTGTACAATAATTAACCAGAAAGAAAGTATTCCCCCAGTATGCCCCAGCCCAGATGCTCACATCTTGACAACGTTCTTGAACCCACAGCCAAAGCAGTGTTCAGAAAAGCAGGCTAGCAAAAGTGAGACAGTCTCAAGAAGACAAATTCAAAAAGTACAACTTCAAAAAGCCAAAAATAAGCCAGCAGTACCCACAGCATGGCCCACCATCAGCTGTGCACCCATTTTACAATAGTTATGCCAAAGAGTGCCCAGAAAAGCAGGCTATCAAAAGTGAAAAATCTCAAGACGACAAACCCCAAAAGGGCAACTTTAAAAAACCAAACCAACAAAGACAGTAGTATCCACACCCAGCATGGTCTAGCAGCAGTGCACCCACTTCAAAATAATTTTGTCAGCCCAGCAGCCATAACAAACATGAAGAAGAAACCAGACTTGCACCCCCCACCCCCACAAAAAAAAGCCTCCATTGTGCCCACCTCTGCAAGGCAAGGCCCCTCCCCACACACCATAAATTAGCCAGACAAAGTATTCCCAGTGTGTGTCGGCTGGTCACATCTATTCTTGGCAAAGATCTTTAACCCACAACCAAAGCAGTGCCCAGAAAAGCAGACTAGAAAGAGTGGGACAATTGCTCAAGAAGACAACAACCCCACAAAAGTGCAACTGCGTGCATAAACCCCACCAAAAGTCAGCCCAGCAGATATAACTATAACACCCGCAAGAAAGAAACCAGACATTCATTCATTCTCTCTCTCTCTCTCTCTCTCTCTCTCTCACACATACACACACACACACACAACTCAGGGGCACCCACTTATTTTTTTTTTAAAAAGGCATGGCATTGGTGTGGCACTGGTAACTTGACAGCCCAGGCAAGGGGAAGTGGAGCCAGTCAGAGAATTCCCTCTGGCCTCATGATGCCAAGCAGTACAAACAGCAGTAGCATCCACTTATTTTTTTAAAAGGCATGGCATTGGTGTGGCACTGGTAACTTGAAGAGCCCAGGCAAGGGGAAGTGGAGCCAGGCAGAGACCACTCTGCCTCATGGTGCCAAGCAGCAGGCAGCAGCAGTGTGGCACCCACTTATTTTTTTAAAAAGTCTTGGCATGCTGAATGGAAACGTAACCCCTGTCTCCCAGTATTCCCCCTATGGACAGGTCATGCTAAGCCAGGTCCTCCCCTCCCCCATCTGATTACTTACATATCAGCAGTGTAGCACACAGCCAAATTCACCAAAGAGAATGGTGGGAAATGGCTGTACAGACACTTTTATTTGACCCCTGCCAGGCAATCAAAAACCTGTCATGTGGCTTGTCCATCACTCAACTGTCCCCTTGCATACTCCCGTCCTACCAAATATGGCACTAAGTTTAGTTTCCTAGCTCTGAGAATCTAGAGTCAACTGTCTGGATCACTCCAGCCACATGCACAATGGCACCAGTATTCGACAGAGGTTTCCGTAGTCTTTCAAAGTTTTCCGGGTACTAGTCTTGACACTTGGAACTTCAGAACTTGGAAATTTGGAACCAGGGACCAGAATCCCAGGTGAATTCCGAAGTTTTCCGAGGACCAAGTTTCAGCTCAAATGAGATTTCATCTGGAATACTTTAAGAAATGGGAATGTTTAGCTGAGAGAAAAGATGACGAATAAGGAGAGAGATGATAACAGGTTTTAAATATCTAGAAGGAGGCCACAAAGAAGATAGTGAATAATTGTTCTCCACTGTAACAGAAGAAAGAACAAGAGGGAATGGTACTTAAATTCCAGCAATGTAGATTTTGATTAAATATTAGGTAAAATTTCCTAACTGTAAAAACTGTTGAACAATGGAATAAATTGCCCAGAAATGTCATGGAATCTCTCTTCTTGGAGGTTTTCAAAGCCCAGCTGGACAAACATCTGTCTGCAATGCTGTAGACCAAGAGTATCCTGCTGTGGGCAGGGAGTCGGAGTAGAAGATAATGGAGGTCTCTTTCAAACCTACAATTTTTATGATTCTATGGACTCTTCTATTTCTGTTGGAAATGGTGGTGTTTTCAGAAGCACTCAGTATCAATGGGACATAAGTCCAAGTTGATTTCAGACAATATGACCCCATGGTGAGGACATCTATAAATAGCAAACAACAGCAGTGTGCATCAGTTTAGAATAGCACTCGTCACACCAATCGATATCTAACTGGAGATGTGGGTGAATATTTTTGGACCAATGATCATTTTTTTTGCAGACCACCATGTATCCACAAGTGATGACTACAGCTCAGAGCCTGCTCACTGTGGGCCAGATACAGCTGTGAATGCCTGCAGTCCCTACAAGCACCACACCCATCTCCATAGGGTGCTGCTGGGAGACTACTGTAAAGCACATGTATTAGATGTTCCCAGCAGCCAGCTGGTCATCTCCATGGCCTTCCCTCACCTTGTCCCAGAGATGGACTGAACCTCTCTTTGCTGTAGCAATGAATGGTTCAACAGGCCAGCTGGGAAGCACCTACTATTAGGTTCTTTGCTGCCCTTATAACATCCACTCAGTCGCACCTGGTGGAGCTGTTCTGGGTGGTGAAGGGGTTGGTTGGTGCACCCTGTCTCCACCTGGAACTGGATTCGTCCAAGACCCACTATGGCATGTTCTTAGCATACTTTGTGGATAAAATCACTTACATCAAACACAACTTTGACTCTGCAACTTTGGAGGCAGTGGCAGAGCCAGAGGTTAGGAATGTCCTGTCTGGACATAATTTATGGGATGAATTTCCATCGGTGACATCTGCCAAGGCAGTGGATGTCCTGGGGTCTGTTCAGGCCACAACTTTCAAGTTAGATCCGTGCCCATCCTGGTTGATCAAGGCCTCCATGGCGATATTAGGACTGGTGCTGGTAATTAATGCCTCCCTTTGGGACGGGAAGGTGCCGAACTGCCTCAAGGAGGCTGTGATCCAACCTCTCCTCAAGAAACAATCTTTTGACGTTGATGTCCTGGGGAGTTATCGGCCTGCCTCTAACATTCCCTTTTTAGGAAAGATTGTTGAACGGGTGGTGGCCCATCAGCTGCAGGTGCATCTGAACCACACCAGTTTTCTTGATCCCACATAGTCGGGCTTTCATCCGGATTATGGTACAGAGATGATGTTGGTGGCCTTGGTTGATAACCTCCTAGTAGAACTGTACAGGGATCATATGACACTGCTAGTTGTACTGGATTTATCAGCAGCTTTTGATACTATGAACCATGAGAGGTTGACAACTTGCCTGTGGGACCTGGCTGGGGTGGACAGAACCATTTTACAATGGTTCCATTCCTACCTCACAGGTAGATCACAGTGGGGGTAGTAGGTGACAGTACTTCGTTAACAAAAACAAACGTAGGGGTCATCAGCAGCAATTCCACCTATCCAGTAGAAACTCACTAGAATCAACAACAAAGAAAGAATAGGGGAAATAACAATATGTATTTATTACATTGGGAATGTACTAGAGTTTGGCTGCTGTGGGGGATTGGATGAGGTCAAGCTGATTGAAACTAAATCTCTAGAAGATGGAGGTGATGCTGGTGGGTGGGGTAAGTGATCTGGGGGAGAGGAACACTCCCATTATTGGGGGTGTTTGCCCTCCATTGGTTCCATCTGTGCGGAGTCTGGGGGTGAGCCTGGATTCGTGGCTGCGCTTGGATTCCCAGGTGTCTGCTGTGACCCGAGGCGCCTTTTGCCAACTACATCTGGTGAGGAAGCTCCGTCCATATGTCTCAAACGCCAATCTCGCCACCATCATCCATGCATTTTTCACTTCGAGACTGCACTATTGCAATATGCTCTATGTGGGGCTGCCCATGGTGACTGCTTGGAAGTTGCAGTTGGTGCAAAATGCAGCAGTCCCTAAGGAGACGAGCCATTGCATTCTTCACCAGCTGCAGTCTCTGGACCATCACCAGGGCTAGCTCCATGTAGAGCGCATTACAGTAGTCCAATCTTGAGGTAATAAAAGCATGGATGTTCGTGGCAAGGTCCGAGTCTGAGACATATGGCTTAAGTCGTTGTACCAGATATAATTGGCAAAATGTGCCCTTTGCCACACCTGCCACCTGGGCATCAAGGTGAAGTTGCGGGTCTAGGAGCACCCCCAGACTACAAACCTGAGATACCAGGGGGGACGGACCCCATCAGTGATGGGGGCCATCATTCCCCTGACTTTTCCCACAACCATCGCCTCCATCTTGTTGGGATTCAACTTCAGGTGGCTCACCCTCATCCAGTTCCCCCACAGCTGACAGACACCGAGTAAGCACCGAGACTTGTGGGCCTGGGTCTGATGAAAAAGGGAGATACAATTGGGTGTTGTCAGCATAGTGATGACACCTTACACCAAAACCTCTGACAACCTCCCCCAAAGACTGCATATACATGTTGAACAAGATAGGGGATAAGATGGAACCTTGCGGAACTCCACACGTGAGGCCCTGGGGAGAAGATGAACAATCAACCAGCACCACACACTGAGTTCTCTTGGCCAAGAAGGAGTGGGATCATTCAAGAACAGTCCCACCCACTCCGGCTCGGTCCCACAGCCGAGTCACCAACAGCTCATGGTCAATGGTATCAAATGCAGCCGAGAGACCTAATAGGATCAACAGGGTCGAATGACCCTGGTCCAATTCTTGGGAGAGGTCATTCCACAAGTGCAGTCTCAGTGCCATAACGTGGTCGAAAGCCAGACTGTGAGGGGTCCAGGAAACTGATTTGATCCAGATGCTCCTGAAACTGATGACCCACCACCTGCTCAATAACCTTCCCTAAAAAGTAGGGGTGGGAAGTTTGGATTATCCGGTATCCGATACTGCCGGTATTTTGCTTTACTGGTAGTATCAGATTAATTCGGATATTGGGGGTACCGGTACCAGTTCCCCATGCCGGATTGTTTTACATTGCGGCCATTGAAATGAATGGCCGCAATGTAAAAAAAAACAAAAAAACCCAACCCAATCACTTTTCCCTCCCCTGCCCAGGCTGCACAGGTGGAAGAGGGGACACCGCCCCACCCACCCTGCCCAGCCTGGATTTTTATTTTTAAAAAATTTCCCTGAAGTCCCTGGCTCCGGGCTGCTTCCGGTGACCCAGAGCCTGCACCAGCAGGTAGGTACTAGGGTGATCCCTGGGGTGGGGCGTGGTTTAACACACACCCCACCCCAGGGATCACCCTACCCCCCCACCCAAGGATTGCCTACCTTTGGTGCTTCGGGCAACGGCGGTGGAGGCGGAGGCAGCACGACGCTCCAGGCGGCTTCAGCGCTGGCTGTGTCTGCCAGCTTCAGCACTTACTAGGCCTTCCGGGGTACTTCTGGGTTTCCCCGGAAGGCCTAGTAAGCGCTGAAGCCGGCAGCCACAGCCAGCGCTGAAGCCGCCCGGAGCGCCATGCTGCCGCCACTGCCGCCGCCACCCAGAGTGCCAAAGGTAGGTGATCCTTGGGTGGGGGGGTAGGGTGATCCCTGGGGTGGGGTGTGTGTTAAACCACCCCCCACCCCAGGGATCACCCTAGTACCTACCTGCTGGTGCGGGCTCCGGGTCACCGGTGGCGGCCCAGAGCCAGGGACTTCGGGGATTTAAAAAAAAAATAAAAAAATCCAGGCTGTGCAGGGTGAGTGGGTGGGGGTGTCTCCTCTTCCACCCGTGCAGCCTGGGAGGGGGAGAGATTGTTTTTCCCCCCCATTGATTTCAATGGGGACACTGACAGTTCCCCATTGAAATCAATAGATCTGGCAACGGTAAACCAGTTTTAATCCGGTAAACCGGTTTTTTGCAAGTAGTCGGGTTTTTGCCCGATGTCCCATCCCTACTAAAAAGGGAAGGTTAGAGACTGGCCAATAGCTGTCCAGGACCTCAATGTCCAATGATGGTTTTTTGACAAGGGGCCGCACCACTGTCTTCTTGAGGCAGTCCAGCACCCTGTCCTTCCTAAGGGAGGTGTTTGACTATCCCAACCAGCAATGACGCCAATGTCTTCTGACTGGCTTTAACCAGACAGGACGGGCATGGGTTCACTTCACAATAAGTGGCTCAAACAGCCCCCAGAACATCCTCTGCATCAGAGGGTGACATGCACTAAAATTGATCCCATAAAACAGGACAAGATGGGGCTTCAACTGCCTCTCTGGTTCACACACTGTTAAAAGTGCAGCATCAAAGTCATGGTGGATTTGAGCGATTTTATTGGCAAAAAAGTCCACATATAAGTCACAGCATAACACTGGATCCAGGCGAAGGGAGGCCGGACTGACCAGCCCCCTCACCACCTGGAAAAACTCAGCTAGATGAGACTTAGCAAATGCAATATGGGCAGCAAAGAATGCCTTCTTTGCTGCCTGCACCACCACGTCATAGCTACATAACCAGACTCTATGTCGCAATCGGTCAACTTCAGTATGAGAATGGCGCCACCATCATTCTAACTGCCACCCTTCTCACTTCATCCACCGCAGCTCCTCTGTGTACCATGGGGACCTGCGTTGGTTGCAGATCGGGAGCAGACGTCTTGGAGCCGTACGGTTGATGGCCTCCATCAATACAGAATTCCAATGGATCACAAGGCCATCGAGTGAACGGCCATTGAAATCAGAAGGAACCTCCCCCAGGGCATTCCGGAACCTTTCTGGTTCCATAATTCTCTGGGGGAGAACCAGCCGAACTGGCTCTGCACCTCTCTGGGAACTGATGTGCATCAGGATACTGACCTGGAGAAGATAATGATCTTTCCATGACAGGGGCACAGCTGAAAACTCCCCCACTATCGGATCCCCCGCCTCAAGGCTGGTGCAAAATATCGTATCCAAGGTATGTCCTCCAACATGTGTAGAGCCAACAACTATCTGATACAGGGCCATGAACTCACTCTCCACCCCTTCAAGACCGGCATCAGCATGGATGTTGAAATCCTCCAGAACCAGACCACCTCTGACACCAGTTCAGTCAGAGTGGACAGGGAAGCTGTTCTACAGCCTTGGCCAGGGGACCTCTGATTAAGGATCACCACACCATATCTCCAGGGGCTATTGAGAGGGACAGGAAATATCTGTCCCCTCTCACAGATCCAACATGCCTCCCAACAGGACCATAATTCCCCCGGCCCATCACGAACTCAATGGCTGCAGACCCCCACTGGTCCAACATCTGTACTGGTCCCCCCTGGAGGCTGTCCCGCCAGCCTCCTTAGGGAGACCCCCAGTCTCGAGACCCCCTTATCCTCCCCTCTCACAGGAGGATATCCCACCCTCCCAAAGGGGCTATTCCCCTCCCTCACACTGAGGGGACCAACTACCTCCTCCCTAACCCAGTCAAACTGCCCTCCCCTCACTGGGAGAAAAAAACATTTAAAAACTCCTACCCCTACCCTAAGAACAATAGACCTGCCACCTCAACCAAAAAGAAAGAAAGACCCGCCCCAACCCTCCCTATCTTGCTAAAGGCCATGCCTAAGGGTCCTTTAGCATGGCCCTTAGGTGTGCTGCCTGTGGTGCGTGCCTGCAGCGCTCCTGGGTGGCAGGCCCCTTTTGGCTGCACCAGACCCGGAAGTCCCGGCTGTGCACCATGGTCCTGCCCCCACTCCTCCACAGGGGAAAGTTGGTCTTTATGACACCTGGGGCTGGCATCCCAAAGTCCTGGAGGGACCAGGACCCTGATGGAACACCTGGTCTGGACTGGTTTCTTCCAATGGCAGCGGCAGCAACACCCACTGGGATAGCAGCCATAGGTACAGTGCTGGTGGCAGCGGTTCCCTGGGAGCCGGGCAGCAGGTCATTTTTGGCTGTGCCCAACCCAGAAGTCCTAGCTATGAGCCCTGGCCCTGCCCCCACTCCTCTACAGGGGGAAGGGGGCTGGGACAGCAGTCACAGTCTATACCAATGAGATACCACGAAGCTCATTGTCTTCTTGTTCTTTTTCTGTCTCTCTGTTGTATACACCTATTGGTTCTTGACTTAGGCCATTTCACACGTGCAGGGGGGGGTACCCCTGTGAATGCCGCAGTGTGTACGGGAGGGACGTGTGGGCGCCTGTGGGAACACCATGAGTGGTTGGTGGGGGTGCATGCACACTCCTGTGCTCCACTCATCACCCACACATGGAGCAACTGGTGCCAATGCCGGTTGCTACATGCGTGGGGTGTGTGGAGGTGTGTGGAGGTGAGTGTGTGGCTGTTCCCATGGGAAAGGCCACCCACCCACCTCCACACACCACCAGCGCACCCCCATCCCCCCACCCACTGCAACCCATGTGAAAAGGGCCTTAGACTGTCTTTGTTATGATTGTATACTGCCTGTCACAATATGTCCCTGGTCTCTGGCTGGGGATCCTAGGCACTATTATAATAAACAGGGCTAGCAGTAGGTATTTTGCTGCTTCCTTCCCCTTATCCTAGCTCAGGGCTTGCTCTGTGGGTAGCAATCAGCAGGGAGCAGGAGTCCTGGGGATGGCCCTGAGCCGAGATTCTGGGGCAGCACAAAAAGGCCCATGCAACTCTCAGAGCATCCCAGGCTGCCAGGGATCTACAGTGCCCTGAGAGGCTCCAAGAGTCACACAGACTCCTCAGTGGCACTTTCAAAGACCACTGTCCCGGAAATGGTGTTCACCTTGCCAATTCTGTGAGCTAGCCTGACAATAAATGTAAAAAATAGCTATTTCTCCCATCCCCGGCCTACTGAGTCCCCAACATTTTGCATTGCAAAAGCTTAGTTTCAACACAATTGTCTATTATTTGTTTGTTTATTTAGATTTATATCCCCACCTAACCCAAAGGTTCAGGGTGATCAGCAACCCATAAAACAAGTATAAATAAACAATAAATACACACTATTACAAAATAGCCCCATATAAATGTATTTCCCACAAAATTGTTCTTACCCACTAAAAATCTGACCAAACAGAAAAATGTTACATCACTTCTGGAAAATGCTCAGGCTTTGACAAACCTCCAGAGTAAAGGAGTTTCAAAGCCATAGAGCAGCCGCCAGGAACACCTCTCTATGTGCCTTTGATGTATTAACTTGGCATGCTGACGGAACCAGCCAAATGTTTTTAGCCAAACTTAAGGATTGCAATGAAGCATAAGGAAGGAGATGGTCTTTTGGGTAAGTATATCCCAAGTAGGGTTGAAATCAGAATTAATTTGATTCTTGCGAGAATCTTGTGAAAATCGAGAATCATTAGCAAGATCTTACTGGCAACTCGTTAATCGTGCAAGATTCTCATGAGAATCTTGCTTAAAAAGAAAAAACAAATTGTGCATGTGCAAAATGGCCACTGGCCCATTCTGCACATCTGCAGCCCTTTTCCAAAATGGTGACAGCGGCATGAACACCATTTTGGAAAAGGGCAGTCATTTGGCACATTTCCAAAATGATGACAATGCTGCCGGCACCATTTTGGAAAAGGGCTGCACATGCACAGAATGACCTGGTGGCCATTTTGCACATGTGCAGTTATTTTTCTTGTTTTTTCCCCTATCACAGAGAAAAAGGGAAGAGAAGAGAATGGAGAAGAGAGACAAAAGAGACAAATAAAAATGAATGGAAGACTCCATACATGACGTGGCAAACACAGCTCTGGTGAGTAAATAGAGGGAAAGAAATATCGATGAAGTCTGATTCTCAACAAGAATTTATGGGAAAACAAGATTGAATTTCAGCCCTAATCCCACTATTTCCCCTGTCAAATGCATGCACATTTCATAGTGCTCAGCACAAATGTCAAACAATAACATGCATATTTGGAAAGATTTTACATCCTTGAATATTGATCCAAGGGTGTAAATACACAAGAAAATTAAGAAAATAAATATTCAGGAAATTAGGAGTTACGCTCCACATACATAATATGGAAATAAAGTGCATCTTTAAGACATAACAAAGATCGGGTGTCAAAACCCCTAAGCACATAATTGGCCTTTGTGTGTAAGCACCATAACAATCCCAACACCAATTTGACCACTCATTGAATACACAATGTGAACACCATTGCATCACAAGGACAATTTGTGTGTTCTGGCTGAACACTTGGCCAACGCTGTGTCTAATGGTATTGCGTGGCGTGTTGGCAACACGGGGAATGAGGCAGCATCGCTTGAGTGCTGAGATTGGGTGGTGAGCAAAACACCGATTTGCCCCAAGCTGGGCTGTGTGTCTAAGCAGCACCACATGGTGAACACAGGGACAAAACGGTGTTCATATCAAGGTCAAAACACACATTTAGACACCCTTTGATGTTCTGTCTAAAGACTCCCAAAGAGCATATTTCCCTTCATAATTAATTGGATTTTTGGTTGAAACTGATGCCATTCGAATTTAGGAGCTGTAAATGTGATTACTGTTTTAAATAAGGTGGTGGTGTCTTACATTCAGTGGTTAGGATATTCAAACATGACTGGTGATTAACAGTACCAAAAAAGGGCCTGATTCTCAAAGGTGGGGTGCTTGCTGCTTTTTGAAAATGGAAGGTGTGGGATTCAAATCTGATTTTTGTGAGAAGGTGCAGTGTGTCTGTGATTTGGTTCTTTCATTAAAAGTTTGCTTTTTGAAATATTTTAAGCTGGGTTGGGGCTAGAGTGCAGGGCTTCAGGCATTCATGGAGTGGGGTACTGGGAGAACAAGAAGGTGGAGCTGTTCCTCCCCTTTACAACCTAGTTTGGTCTGTTGTTACTCCAGTGTTCAAGGGCTGCTTTGCTTGCACTAGGACAGAAATGCTCCTTTTATTCTACCTGGATTTGTCTGCAAATAAGAATTCTGTTGTGCTCTTTTGGATGAGCACAACAACTGCTGACTGATTTTATTTTATTTATTTTTATTTATTTAAAATGTATATCCCACCCCTCCTGCCCACAGGGCAGCCCGGGGTGGCGAAAGCCCCCATCGAAAGCCCCCATACCCATTTAATCAGTCAGCAGAAACCGTACCACATGGCTTATGTGACTGTGAGGAAGGGGTTAATATCCAGGTAGACAGCCCAATTGGCTCACCAGCCACCTAGAGTATAAAGTGTACTTCCATACATTACATTTTTGCAAATGGGAACACATCAAGCAGCTAGATTATCAGCTGTGCACTTCATTCAGTGGTTAATGTAGTGAATGAAAGTTGCATTGTTCTTTACTGGAAGATAGTGCAGAATGCTCCCACTGGGGCCCAAATAACCATATCTCTATGGTCATCATAGGACCAGAAGGTGGACTCAGGCTACTAATTGAGTTCACACATTCCCTTGTCTCCATGTTAGGAAACCAAGTAGTTTTGGGGCTTATTTATACAACATCTTTCTCTCTTGCAAATTCACAATTGGTTCATTAGTCTGTGGGTTTTTTCTGGTCTGTCCAGTAGTAATGTTTTCACTCAACTGCTGATGCTTCTACACTTCAATGGTTCCTCCCCTCCCTATTTCCCTCTAGTGTCTTCCTCATTGCACAGGAAGTGGCAATGATTTCACACAGCTCTCAGACTAGGTGGTGCCTTTTCATGGACAGCACCCACAGCTCTACTCCACCTCACACCCGGGCGGCCCATCTGTGTAAATGCAGGATGTCAGACGTGCAGGCGGGCCGTCATCCTAGAGCACCGCCAGCAAAGTGGGTCACCCAAACCTGGAGCACCAGCCAGAGGCTGAGGGCGGTCCGCCTACTCAGCAGATGGCTTATGCAGCTCCAGTCCCGGCTGGGGGTTGCCCCAGGCAGCACCATAGAAGTGTGGGAGATAGCCTAGAGCAGCGGCTTATCTTTCTGCAGCTCTATGCTGTGTAGGAGGTGAGCATTGTGTGAGCAGAGGAAGTTATCTCATTATTTATATGTCAAATATCCATTCTGAGCACCGCGTGGGCAGATTGTGGGCCACGGCAGCTGCTGGGTTCGTTTAAAATAGTTGAGCACCCCTGTGTCCATCTAAAGACACCCAATGTGTCTAAAGGGGTGAGTGTTACCAGATGTAACAGGAAACATGGGATGAGCCCATATTTCCTGTTACATTATTTATTAATTGCAAGTGGCCACATGTAAAAGTATCAGGTAGCCACTGGCATATTCAGCAGCTGCCTGATATAGGAGGCAGAGGGGGACAGTACTTACCATGAGCTGAGTGTGTGTGGAGGTGAGACTCCCAGAGCAGTGGCAGCATTGGGAGCCCTGGAGGACTCAGCAGCATCAGCAGTGATTAGGCTCTGGGAGCAGCAGAGCTCCAGTAGTGTTGGCAGTGCCAGAGTGCTTCCACTCTCAGGGCACTTCCACTGACGCTCATGGTTTCCTTGATGCTCCCAATGCTGCTGCCGCCACTCTGAAGAGAGTCACCACTGCCACTCCTGGGGACTCTCCACAGTCACTGCTGTTCCTAGGCTCAACTCACGATAGGCCCTGCCCCCACAGGGCTTCCTTCCCTGGGTGTTATCCATAGCTGCCATTACCATATGTAACAGTGGCTATCAGCCAGGACTTGATTTTCATTATACACTTGGAACATTTGCAAGCAAACAACAAGGAGCAAATGAATAACAAACATAGCAGGTCAGGAACAGGCAAAGTGACCTGCCATGTGTTTGCTAGTAGTGTTATTTATTTAAGAACTTCTATCCCGCTCCCTCCAGCCTTAGGGCAGCTCGGGGAAGCTGAAAAAACGTTTAAAAACAATATATTAAAAATACATAAAAGGGTTACTAAAACAATAAAAACAACAGTAAAAACAGGTAAAACTACTGGCAACCTCCCCCCTCATTCCCCCCCTCCCCCAAAGGCCCGGATTAACAGACAGGTATTACAGGCCTGTTGTTAATTCAATATTTTATATTTGTTAACTAGATATTTGATCATTCGAGACCTTGTGATTTGTGGTGGCCACATCATGTCAGATACGATTAGATAAATGAATATTCATTATTCTGAATATCGAACTAAAAATTACTGGAGAAGCAGTTAATTAATATCAATATCAAACTAATCAAACTTCAGGCTTGGAAAAAATCTGAAGCTGAAGTTTGTAAGAACAGCCGCATTTGCTTAAAATCCAAATTGTAGGTTCATCAGTGGAAATATATTCAAATTTATGTCACGGATTGGACAAGCCTCATTTGGTTCAGTGCTGTCTCACAATGACCAATCATGTACCATGAACAATGAACTACAAATGCTTGAAGTGGTGGGCGGGTCTTTTGACACCCCTCTTTACGTCAATAAATGGTTCATTAACGATAAGGTTATTGAACAGGTTCGACTATTTAAATACCTGGGAATCATTTTTGACGCATCAGGGAGTTGGAAACCCCATTATAAGGCTGCGATGCAGCAAGCCCGGGGCGCAACCAAGGCTCTTGTAAAATTTTATCTTTTTCGGGGAGGGAAACTAATCGGCCCGGCTCTTTCCCTTTTTAAGGCTAAAGTAATCTCGCAGTTGTTGTATGCCTTGCCAGTGTGGGGCAGTGAGCTGCTGGATAGACTTGAATCTCCCCAGAATAGTTTCCTACATATTATTTTGGGTTTGCCTAAGTGTGCCCCGCAAGTGATCCTGAGGGCTGAGACTACCATGAGAACTATAAGGATGCAGACGTCGTTAATATTATTCAAATTCTGGCTTAGAGTCACTGTTTTCCCACCAAAGCCTCAATCTCTTCTAACTTTTATAGCAGAAGAAAGATCTATGGTTCTGTGGTCACAACCCATTGAGAAGGCATATGCTATGCTGGGCTTGGCAAAAGATCGGTTAAGGTCACTGGAGTTTGGACAAGCGATAGCCGAAATTAGGCAGAGGCTCATGGACCAGGAGGTTCAATTGGAAGCAGCGGCTCTACATGCCCAGGGGATAGCCCTAGAGTATTCCCATCCCAGCCCTAATGGGTCTTGCTCAGAATATATAGCCTGGCCCCAGGTCCGCCAACGGCAAGTGCTGATGTTGTTAAGATGCAACCTCTTTCCATCAGCGCTAGTGGAGGGGAGATACCTCAAAATTCCAAAAAACCTCAGATTGTGCCGGAAATGTGATGAATCAGTCGTAGATTAAATGGAGCATATTTTGTTATATTGTCCCAGGTATAATACTTTGAGAAGGGACCTCCTGGAAAAACATATAACAGATTTACCCAGCTTTGTGGGGGATGAATTGAGGTTACAGCTACTATTAAATGGGGAGGATTCTAGTCAATCTAGAGCAGTTGCAGCCTATGGGGCCAGGATTATGGATGAGATAACCCGCCC
The DNA here is from genome assembly GCA_003113815.1 of Sphenodon punctatus. Classification (NCBI taxonomy): domain Eukaryota; kingdom Metazoa; phylum Chordata; class Lepidosauria; order Sphenodontia; family Sphenodontidae; genus Sphenodon; species Sphenodon punctatus. The sequence goes on from QEPC01005108.1 coordinate 5,126,931, forward strand.
AATGTGAGGGGACATTCCAGGGGTCAAGCTTTGCCAAGGCACGCCCCGCAGAAGAGCTAGGCACTTCTTTAAAATAAGTATGCCAGGGTGGCTCGAGAGATGTATGGTAGACTCACTAGCAATTGATTAGGACATGTAGAGTGTACGCTAACAATGGATGGGATTCACTGGTAGAACACAATACTGCCAGCTTAGCAGGGAAACCAGTGTTTGAATAACTGATCCTTTAATGGTTTTAGTTATCTCTTGCACGCTAACCCTCAGCCAGACACCTCGGACTAGATTTTTAGAGGATATATACCGGAGGTAATGTTTATGGGCCATGGCCCAATGTTTTTATATATTCTATTTTTGTTGGATTATTTTAGTGGGAAGGAGGATTATTGTGTTATATAAATGAGTGATATTTCACCTGCTTCCCTTAGTTTTATGAAATTATAAGTATGGCTGTATATTTATTTGTTTATGGAGTGGATTTTGTTATTGGTTATGTATTTGTATCTGTGTCGGCTATGGCGAAAGCTAATGCCGTAAATAAAATCAATCAATCAATGGAGATGCATTTCCTTTGGGGAACCACCTCTAGCAGTCACCCACCCCCAACAAAGACTACAGACATGTTGCAGAATCCATTTTAGGCCTTGGGCTGATCTTACATTTTATTCTTCTTCCTGTATCTTCCTTTTCCGATTTCTCCCATGATTAATGGAATATGTAAGTTGGAGAAAGGCCCAAATGGTCAAACCTGAATAGAGTTTGGGGACCAAATGCTGATACCTTTACTCCCAACGAGTGTGCCCTATTTAAGCCAGGGGCACCACTCGTGGAACAAAGCGTTACACAACCTGACTATGGTTGCCAGAAACTAGCTAGTTTCTGAATAAACTAACATCAGTACATTGTTGCGTGAACTGTAGTTTTGTTGTGAGGAACTGATTAATGTAATGCCCTTCAGAGGAGTCTGGGAAGGCACACATTAACCATTTCAAAGCCCACCTTATCTTTGTCATTCCAGGGACACTAGTGAAAAAATGCACAAGATGTTTTGGAACCTGTCCCTCAGTACAATTCTACACAGCCTCCCATTCAGGAAGGGACCTCATTGGAAAGTCTGAGAAAACAGTAGCACAGGACTTCCAGATTCTCAAAAAAACCAAAGAATGTTTCTTTAAAAAATGAATTAAGTGTTTGTGATAACCAGGCAGATAGCCCCGAAGAATGAAGTCCTCTCTACACCACACACTAAAAGCAGGCAGAGCATCAAGTCCCCAGTTCTACATCGTGGCTAGAGCTGGAGCCACATGTTCAACCACTGTCATCTTTGTTATCAGTGGAAAATGAACCAAGGATTCCTAAGCTAAATCTGCAGCCTAGTGTTGCCAATGCAGAGTGGCTGTTGCTGAGGAATCAACTACCTCGTGACTCGCTGAATGAGGAAGTATATTCACACTGGATCCACGAGCTTTATGAATCTCAAGACTTCCAGTTATCTCAAGAGCCAAAATAAATGGTGTTCAGAGTACTGGGAAAAAGCCTTCCAAAACACATGGACGGCAAGGAGCAAAAACTGTGCTGAATTGTACCTCATTGCACAGCTGAAGTCAATGAGTTACTCATGATTTATACCAGTATGCAACAAGGCAGAATTTGACTCCACAACTATAAAACCAGAAAGAAGTTTTCTGCCAGTCTTTAGCCTGGAGCTAATATAAGCATCCAAGTAGCGGCAACCTTGTTTTAACGATACTGTCATTAATGCAATGGTATCTCTTCTAGTCCTCCAGCACAATTTTAAATCAAATTACTTATTATATGTAGAGGGGGTTATTTCATTATTTATATGTCAAATCTCCATTCTGACCTTCTTCCTCTCTATGCCTATCAGTGCAAATGCTTTCAATGAACCGCGAGGTGCTCTGACAGGTCTGGATAAACATTATCAGTTCATTTCACTCTATAAACACAACAATGAACAATTTCCCCTCTGGCACATAGAGAGAGATTTCAGCTCACCCCCACCCCGTTATATTGTTAGGGAAGTAAACACTGCAGCTGTTGACCTTCAGTGGAGCAGTATTCATTTTTTAATGTATGTACTTTCATTAAAGCTACATACCCAAAATAGCTCCTTCAAACACTTAATTTTAATCCACAGTTTAGAATGGTTAGTTGGTTATTTATTTATTTTTTGTAAGAACTGACAGTATGGCTGTCATCTCAAATGTCAAAAATTTAAAAACAAAACCATATTTTTTTAAAGACTAAATTTGGGAGGGAGGAGAGGTTGAGACATGACAGTATGCTGCACATCTCTTGTTTTCAAACCTTTCTCCACAACCGTGGAGGTTAATTTTAAAGATCTCAGAAGATCTAAAACTTTAAGAAAACACCTAAGATTGTGTGAGTTGTGATCAAATTGCAAGAGCAACTTTGTTGCAGCTAAATCTAGTGTTTTTGTTGATTTCTTGAAGTAAGTAAGTAAGTAAGTAAGTAAGTAAGTAAGTAAGTAAGTAAAGCAAGCATGCTTGATGAAGAGCAAAATAAATCAAGTTGGCTAAGTTTGATCCAAAGATTCTGGCAAATTGTGTGCAAGGAAAAGTTTGTAAGAATCAAACATCTTGCCAGGAATACCATCATCAAACCTAAGCAGTCCAGCACTCCTTCTCTCTGAATCTAATAAAGGCAAAAGAACTGCTAACGCTGAACTAATCAAAATGCCACTTGATGGCTGCTCTAAATATCCTTTAGCCAAATCAGAGAGTGCCCTTTTAATGGCTACCCAAATGGATGTTAAAATTAAATAAGGAACAAAATGCAAATATATTAGCATGCAGAGCGACCAATATGCTATAAATATTTATGAGGAAAAAAAGATGCTGTAATTTCAAATGATACCACAGCCCTATTCTGTATAAACAGTTAAAACAGTTATACATGCATTACTGTACTTTGCCATTTTTTTCCATTTTACATCACTATAATCACCTAATAAATATTTAAATGGACCCATTTGCTGTAACTATAAAAGAACCGTGTAAACTTGTTGTCATCTAGACACATAAGCCGCAGTGGAGTCAATGAACTTCAACAGTCACTTAATATTGCAAGCCACAAGCTACCTTAAACCTGCCAACAACTGTCTGCCAGGAAGCTACCGTAGCACCACGGCTACCTCCTCCAACCCAGGACACAAGATTCATTATGAATGCTAGCATTGCTACTCTAATTAGGCCTGGGAGAGGTTTAACAACCATGCTACAGTCTTGCTGCTGACAAATATAAAAATAAAGCCTTGTTCAAATTAGCAATGTGAAGGGAGAAGGCCTAGAAGCAGCAACTGTCTGACCAGTAGTGAAACAGTCCTAATCTACAGTGAGGTTATTTTGCTTCATAAACTGCTAGTATGTTATCTGCAGGAGGTCTCCCTGTAAAATGAATTATAGTAAGCTAGATGTGATAATTAACCATGCATTAGCAAATATCTTGAAACAGGGGGGCTCTGTTTTTCTGTATTTTGACTAATAAAAGCATGAATTTGTTCAACAAATGATCATTTAGGTTGTGGAATGCTAAGCATATTGGAAGAACACAGTAAGCAATAGAATATTGTAGGAGGACTAAGAGTTTCCTTACACAAACAGTCAGTTTAATAGGCTGGCTCCATACTACGTTATTCAGAGTACTGAAAACCACAGTGTTAGGAAGACAAATACAATATACATTTAAACTAATATAAACCTTGTATGCTTATTTACTTTAAAAATGCCATGTATGTGACAATAAAAAATTCTATAAGTTAAGCTTCTATTTCAGAAAAGAAAAAAACAAAATAAGTATTTCTAGAATTTAGAGAGCGTATGCAGCAATTTCTCTCATTCCACCTTCAACCAGACTTTTTTTTTACAAACCAATGCGGTTTTATAATTATCTACATGATTCTAATGTATAATGAGCCTAAAGATGACATGATTAAAAATATCCGTTTCATGTGTTTACCAATTGTCACAATGAAAATATAGTAGGATCTTAACCTATTTCAGCTTTAGTTTTTGCTGCATATGGAAAATGTATCTCCGTTTGCTGAATACATGGCACAGTTGTGAGACTGTGGGCTCAGCAGGTGTTAACTAATGTAAATAATGTGATGCCAGTTTATACCAGCTGAGAATCTGGTCTGCTATATTCATGTAGGTAAGCCCAATCCTGCAAATATTTTTTTGCCAGACATACTGCTTATTATCACGAGCAGTCCATTCCTTTCAAAAAGTCTGCACACTGTAGTAAGCACTTGGAAAATGGGCATTAGGATAGGAAATTGTGCAATGCTAGTCTCATAAGCATGGCTTGCAACTGACAAGAGGAACTGGTACAGAGACACCTGGACTTTTAACAAGATATGGGGGAAATTCCAGTGGGTCAGGAATTTTCAGATGAATGATCTGATGATTTTAGATTGTCAACAGCTGGCCATTCTGGTCATGCTGGACCTTACAGCAGCATTTGATACAATTGACCATGGGTTGCTGCTTCGGTGGCTGAGGGACATTGTTGGTGTGACAGGAGCTGCTGGCCAGTGGTTTGTCATTCCTGGAAGGAAGGAGTCAATTGGTGGTGATGGATGCATCATCCCCTAGGGGACCAGATTGCAGTGTTTCTCAAGGTACTATTCTTTCACCCATGTTGTTCATCTTGTACATTCAGATCTTTACAGCTGTCATGATCAAGCACGGGGTTGAGTATAATCAGTATGCTGATGATGCACAACTGTATATATATCTTGCTCCATGAGCCCTGCCACCTCAGTCTCTGTCTTGGAGGAATGGCTGAATGACACAGTCACCTAGATGCGTCAGAACTACCTTGTGCTCAGTCCAGGTAAGACTGAGATGATGTTCGTTGGGAAGGGGCAGCCGATATGAGGATGCCTTTGCCTTCCTCAGGCCCCTGAATATGGCTGGTGTCCAGGTAGAGGTAGTGGGACAGGTAAAGAACTTGGGCATAATTTTTGACCACACTCTGTCCACGACAGCCCAGGTGTCAAATATGGTTTGGAAATACTTTTTTCAGCTATGCAATTTGCATATATTATTCCCTTATTTATCCCAGGCTGACCTTGCCACAGTCACCCATGCCCTAGTGACTATGGCTTGACTTTCGTAACTCCCACTTCTATGGGCTGCCAGCAGTGCTTATCCATCAGTTACAGCTTGTTCAGAATGCTGCAGCGTGACCACTTACTGGTCTAGGCAGCCGTGATTAGATTATGCCCACCCTGCATTCTCTGCATTGGCTGCCTGTGGAGCAACGGATTGAGTGTAAGATCCCACTACTGGTTTTTAGGGCCCTTAACGGTTTACACCCTGGCTTCCCTACTTCAGGAAGCTCACACTGAAGGGATATCTGCACTCAGGAACCAGACGCTGCTTGGGGATTCCAGTGTGCATTGTAAGGCAGGGGGTCACCATATAAATAACATTATCATTATTATAAATAGTTATCCAATAATAATAATAATAATTAATTCACAGGTTCATATATTTTAAGAAATCATTTTTATCTTCTAACTTGACCTCCTATATAAGCCGTGCCAGCTTATACTTATCTCCAAAGAAGTCTTTAGGTAAAAACAGATGTGTGGCTGGTGGGACTGCTCCTCAGGGCTGAATATCATGGTTAATGCAGCCCGGGTCAGGTTGGGGCACCAAACTGACGTGCCCACAGTTGGGGAGCCATCCCGCCAACCACACAGCCTGAGTAGGGCTGGGAGCACAACAAACATGCAGCCAGCCGGTCACACCCTGCTCCCAGCACCCTGCCTTCTGCCATGACAGCTAGTCATGGTGGCAAATGAGGCACAGATATGGTGGCCAGCCATGGCAGCCCCCAACCTGGGGCAGGTATGGTGTGCCGCAACAGACACGCTAGCCCTCTTTGGCCTGCATGGGCAGCATTTAGCCCAGGCTGTAACTTCAGAGATTTGCCAAGATCACAGCCTGGGCTAGTCGCCAACCCTCCCTGGGGCAATCCTGGGACAACATCTGGTGGTGCGTGTTTACACATGCCGCCAGGTCCCAGGTCACAGTAGACCCAAATCATGTCTGTTTTTACTCTTTGTCTGTCTTAATAAAATAAAATAAAAACATTCCCTGTCTAAAATAAGGATAGATGCCGAAATAAAGTCAGAAGTAATCAGTCAGTTATGCTACTTCAAACATTCAACTCAATAAACCTATAAACTACAACATGAACACCCAGATCCTCTCTGGTGTAAATTAATATAATTTGAGAGAAGCTACATTGCTTTACATCAACTGAGAATCTGGCACTAGGGATTTGCAAACATGGTTCAGATGTTCAGAGTTCAGGCCAAACTCAGCCTGTTCGGACGACCGAACCAAACATCCGAATTGAACGTTTGAATGGCCGAACAGTTTGGAAAAGTTCAGATGAGTTCAGATGAGTTCGGGGGTGGGAAAAACGTGACTTTGGGTGGGAAAAACATGTCTGGAAGGGGGAGGCAGTTGAGGAGCAGACTTCCTGGCATCAGGGGTGGAGACTAAGGGTGGTTTCAGGGCCAAATGATATTGATATCGAAATATTTTTTCAATTTCAGTATCGATAGCGCTATTTTTGGATGTTCGGCTGAGTTTGGCTGAACCGAACTCCACCAAACCGAACAACCGAACCCGAACTTGGGTTTTGAACCGAACGACTGAACGTCAGAACATCCTAACCGCGTTCTGTTCGCACATCCATATCTGGCACTTTAAAAGTACTGGAGGAAAATAAATCCTGGTTCCATTGCAGTCAATGAGAAGCTTACCATCAATTTAAATGACCCCAGGATCTTATACACCGATTGTCTGTCTGTGCTGAAGAATGCCAGAAAATATTAAAAGCAAATGCAGGTGGAGATGAAGGTTCTACATTTGTGAGCCATCCACAAAAGAAAATTAAGTTACTTGCCACACAAAGGCGGTGTCTGCTAGAAATTCACTGAGTAAATATACACCAATGCTGTCTGTTAAAGTACTTGATTTGTGACAGCTTGATGCCCTAAATCCAAAATATGTGTAAAACAGTCTGTACCACAAGGATTATTTGGAACTTCATTTGGCAAGAATTCCACCAATGCAAGCCAGACTGCGACTCAAGTAACAGCCTGGGAGGGGACAGTGCAGAATTTCATTACCACAGCACCCTAAAGTACTATCCCCACCCTCAAGCCTCAGAAAAAAGTTCTCCAAGCCCCTTAAGTCAGAAGAAGGAATTCTGATCAGTATTCTCCATTCTCCCAACACCACCACTTTGGACATCTTGCTGGCTCCCCCAAAACTCCATCTCAGAAGCAAAAAAGCTGGATAATTGAGCCCCACCTAGGTTGCTAGTGGCAATACTGTCTCCAGCACCACCTCCTTTGCTCTTTTCTGTAGCACTACTGTAATGGAAAGGAAGTGAACTTTAACAGGGGGTGGGCTTTTTCATGTGATCAGACAGCACTTCTAACTGAATTGTTCTTTTGTGGGATATGATGTAACACATGTAATAATCTAATTTTATAAATAATCCAGTGTTTCTTTAACTGATTTTCTCTTCTGTATAACTGTACATATACTTCTGTTCCAAATTTAGCTAGGTAGAAGATACAATATTGTCAAAACCAAGGTGTTCAAAGTTTGCTCCCAATAGGCCTTGCTGAAGAATACCAGAGCAGACTAGGAACTGCAATCTTAAAGCATGTGTACAGATGAATCCTTGTTGAAATCAGTGAGATTTCACCAGCGCAAGTGCTTTAAGAATCATAGGCCATTGTTACACAGATGTCTGGTCCCCACCCCCCGCTGGATGCGCAGACGGGTATTTTGTTGGTGGGGGCGTCCGTGGAAACAGCTGGCAGTGGGTGGGGGGATGGGTGGTCACCCGTAAAAACACCATGGGTGGTGGGTGTTTGTGCGTGCGCTCTCCCGGCGCACACTCATCACTAGGGCTGCAGCGGACTGTCACAGCTGTAGCTGTTTCCGCCGGAAACAGCGTTTCCACAATTAGTGGTATGGCATGGCAGAGGCTTTCATTCTGCTAGTTTCATTCCGCTACTTCCGCAGTTCCGCAAATTTCATTCCGCTACTTACACAGGCTTTGCAAAATAGCAGAAACATGACATTTCCGCTACTTCCGCCATTCCGCCAGCGCCACAAAATAGCAGAACAGTGTTTTTCTGACAGTTTTCAACAATTCCGCAATTTTTACAATAGTTTCCGAATTTGCAGAATGCCAGCAGAATTAGCGGAATGTCAGCAAAAAATAGGGATGAGCGAACGCGGTTCAGAAGTTCGGAGTTCGGCCTGATCTCGAACTGTTTGGACGACCTAACTCGAACCCGAACGCGAACATACCGAACAAACCGAACACCGAATGGCGAAATGGCCGAACAGTTCGGATCGCGTTCGGATGAGTTCGGGTGGCAAAAAAAGTTCACTGGAAGGTCAAACATTACAGGGAGGTGTCAGTCACTGAGGAGCAGACTTCCAGGCACCAGGGGTGGAGAGGCTTGCAAGAAACGAAACTAATTATCTGCCTCCCCACTTCCCAACACCTTCTGAGCTAGTCACTGTTCCTGAACAGCAGG
>QEPC01005108.1:5135843-5145989 GCA_003113815.1 Sphenodon punctatus
AGTTGTAGGAGTTACCTTAGTGATAGAGATAGTGTTAGTGATTTAGTTTTAGTGTTTGTAGGAGTAGGTCTGTGTACTTATTAGATAATCCATTTACTTCATAGCATTTAGAATAGTTAATAGCGGTTAGATTTAGTGTAGACAGATATATATATAATATTAGATTAAAAAAAATAAGAAAACCCCATATAAAAACCAAAAAACCAAATAAAGAACAAAAGAAAACCCAATAAAAAACCAAAAAAAACATAAAAAACAAAAAAAAACCCATAACAACACTTCCCGAACGGCCGAACGGAACAGCCAAACAGCCGAACCGAACAGCTGAACGGCCTAACCGAACAGTCTGTTCGGACGAACGAACCAAACATCCGAACCCGAACTCGGCGAACGAACCGAACGAATGAACTGAACGAATGAACCGAACAAATCCAAACCGAACGAATCGAACGCAGCCGAACCGAACGGCCGAACCCGAACCGCGATCTGTTTGCCCATCCCTAGCAAAAAGTTCATGGTGTGGCGCAGGCAATTCTGAAATGGCAGAATGGAATCATGGCATGGTAACAGCTGCTGCCACATCAGCCCTACCCATCACCCACCCATGGAGTCATCCAGAAAACCAGAGAAGTCTCCATGGGTGGAGATGAGTGGAGATGGGTGGAGATAGGTGTGTGTCCATGTGAAAGGACACACACCTACGTCCACCCACCACGTGAGCACACCCATCCCCCCACCCAGCTCCGTCTGTGTAAAAACAGCCATAGCCAAGACTGATATTAAGTTTCAGAGGCTAGCCATAGACTTAAGATGGCACTTACCCAGTTCCCCTCACATAAGGTGTTTTCAGATGGACAGGGAGCCCACCAGAGTCTGGAGCTGTTCCGGGGTCCACTCCCACAGCCGCCAGTTACCAGCTCCGTCCGGGTCCACATCTGATGTACCGATGAGTTCCCAGGCTGTGGGCCACCCATGCAGCAGTTCTCCACACACCACAAAGTTGTGGGTTCACCTAACACCCTAGGCTGGCACTCTGACTCCATGGTGCTGAACAGGGCAACAGACAGATGGGCACAGAGCTGCATCGTGGATTCCCCCCCCCCAACAGACGGGTAGCAACAACGTGCTGGGCTGCCCCAGAGCCCCAGTCTGCTCTGTGGTGCATGCTGCCATCCATCTGTTTACACCCATAGGCTATCACTGCATTAGGCTATGTAGCTGAACTGGTTTCTGCCTCCCCACAGGGATTCTGTGTATGGCATGCTTCCAGATCAAGACTATAATTGTTCCATACAGAAGTGATCGGTGGGTCCAATCCCAAGCCCTGCGGATCTCAAGTGTGCAGCTGTACACAAACTGAATGGACCACCACTGTGGGCACATTGTCTCTCGTGGAAATTGTGCGTGTGTGCACGTGGGATCCGTGGGTCTTGGAGTTGGCCCCATTGTCTTCAGCAGTAGTGGGGAACCTATTCTCTATTCTCTTCTGTGGGCCACTTTGATGGATCCATGGGCCAGGACCAAGAACTGGAAAGGGGTTAAATAAAAAACACCCATGTGATAGATTTGGTCAATGGACTGGAGGTTCCCCACTCCTGATCTACAGCGTGACATTCCTCTCTAACTCTGTGGAGTAGACAGAGAATATATTTAAAAACCTACCAGGTATAAAATCCTTTTAATTTTCTTCTCAGTGTCAAACTGTGAGATGATCATAAAACACAGAAAACTACAATGAAACATTGGTAGTACAAAAGTACCTTAAAATGGGGAGTGTGTTTTCATGGCAGCTATTATAAATTATATGTTGCATGGGACAGTAAATTAAAGATTAACACACAATATCTGGTAAATTTATTCCAAAGAATACAAGCTGTATTCTGTGGAAATAATAGCTCATAAAAAATAATATAAATGTGCACAAATTTAGCCAGCAATTACATTCTTCACAAAAAGGATACATTATTGGTGTCTGAAATGTTCCTGAGGAGCAACCGACTGGGAAAAATAAAAAGAGGTTCAAGACTCTATTCCCATAAGCATATTTGATTTATTCAAAACAGCAATTGGAGATTGCATATAATTTCATTTTTTGTTGCCGATTCTCTCTCTCGGCTACAGACATCAGATCAACATAATAAATCAAGGGCAGCTGTAAGTGTTCATATTATTGTGGCTAATAGGAAAATAATAAACTTCAGTAAAATGACATTTCATTCCTTTTAAAAAACAAACCAGCAGCTTTAGCACTAATGTGCTGGTATCGGATTTTAATATTAGCAAAGTAAATAAGAACTTTATACGCATTCAGTTTGGAACAATATTAAGGCACTGTACTATATGTTCTTGGACTATGTTGGTACATTTTTCAAGAGAGGGTAAGAGTGCCCCCTTTTGGTTCTTTAAAGCCTAACACTCCATCCAAAGTAGTAGGTGTAAAGCATTTCCTAATCCCTCTTCAAGATGGGCATCTCATCAGGGATTATTTGCATTTCATACTCTTATATTCTACTGTTATTTTGTATGTGGCTTTGCATTCCTTAATAAAGGAATAGGCATGAAAGAATTGAACAAGGTTTGCCAGCAACCACAAAGGTCAAAGTCTAAAGTCAGTTAAAGGTAAACATATGGAACCTTCCAAGGAATGCAGCAATAAAAATTGGAACATATGACTTAGTCCTTTATTTCCCCAGTAGGATAATTGTATTGAAAAGTCACTTCAGAGACAGTAACCTATAATCATAATTTACCATAACCTGGCATCCTTGCTAAATGTTCAAAATAATCTTTCAAGAAATGTTTAACATTTTTAAACTACGAACTCTGCTCCTGGTTGATGTTTTTTTAAAAATAAAACAGATCCAAGGACAATTATTTTTATTCCAGGTTTAATTTAATAGCAAAAACAACTGAATGTGATATTTGATTTTTATGCTGCCAATTCTGAACGTCATAATGACTTAAAATTATCCCCAAGAATGTTGTTTCATTACAATTATTAGAGCTAGGCAGAGTTTACGTTGCATGTGCGAGTGTGTGTGTGTATTTGTAACAGGACACAAAATATGATAATATGATGTTGTCAGCTATGGTTGGTCTCCACACAACGTGCCTAAAAGAAAAATGATAAAAGCAAGGAAATGGTAGAATTGTAGTGTTGGTAGGGTATGGGTCATCTAGTCCAACCTCTAAAGCTTTAACTTTAATGGAATGTTAAAGAATTGAATGTGACAAACCTTTTACTCCTCCACCCAGAGATGCACACCTCACAATAGAAAGACAACATGCTGTACCTAACTCTAGATGTTTCCATAAACATTATTATTTACCCCCAAGTAAGGAGGAGGATAGCAAAGTATGGATATTTTAGTATTCAGGAATCCACTGGGGATGTTGTGTGCAAATCAGGGCAAGCCCCCAGCAGCAATGATTCAGTGTGATTGATATTAGTTAGGGATGGGCGAACGCGGTTCAGATGTTCAGAGTTCGGACCGAACTCGGTCTGTTTGGATGTCCGAACCAAACGTCCGAACCGAACTCTCGAACGACTGAACAGTTCGGTCGTGTTCGGATGAGTTCAGGGGCAGAAAAAAGTCTTTCCAGGGCCAAAAATTAAGTTTCGGTTTCGATTTTGTTTCGGTTTTGCTATTTTTGGATCTTCGGCCAAATTCAGACAACCGAACTCGGCAGAACTGAACCATCAAACCCAAACTCGGGTTTCGAACCGAATGACCAAATATCCGAACATCCGAACCGCGTTCTGTTCACCCATTCCTGAAATTAGTCTGCTCTCTAATATCAGCGAGGGGCGGGAATATCGGTATCGGATAAATCCGATATACCCTATAATCAGGTGTATCAGATTAATATGATAATCTGATATTTACCGGTATCGGCATACCAGATTTTTAACTTTGGCCGCTTTACCAGTTTTTTAACATTGCGGCCATTGAAGTCAATGGCCACTAGGGCTGTAGCGGAATATCGCAGCGGTAGCTATTTCCGGCGGAAACAGTGTTTCCGCAATTAGTGGAACGGCATGGCAGAGGCTTTCATTCCGCGGTTTCATTCCGCGGTTCCACTTATTTAATTCCGCAACTTAGTGGAATCGTGGAAACATTACATTTTCGCTATTTCTGCAATTCCGCCAGCGCCAAAAAATAGCAGAATAGCGGTTTTCCGCGATTTCCGCAATTTTTCTGCAATTCCGCAATTTTCAGAATTCCGGCAGAATTAGCGGAATATCCGCAGAAAAGTCGCGGTGTGGCGCGGGCAGTTCCGAAATGGCGGAACGGAATCGCGGCGCGGTAAAAGCTGCTGCCGCATCAGCCCTAATGGCCGCAATGTAAAAAACCCGGTAAAGCAGCCAATGTTAAAAATCCGGTATGCTGATACCAGTAAACCTGATACTGGGGAGATCTGATACCGGTAAATCCGATATCCGGTATTCTCCCCGGTGTCCCACCCCTAATATCAGCTGTTCATTTGGGGAACAGGGAACCACTACTGTATTGCTGCAAACTGGTGGGAAGGCAAAACTACCCAGCTTTCAGCAGGAGGCAGATCAGCTTCCTTCTTCCATACCCAAGGTAAGTCGACACATTGGATCAAATTCACTCTTTTTCTGGAGTCACAGACCCAGGCTTATCAGGCAGCCATTTCTGTGTCACTGCATAACGAATGCAGGCAGATTTTGGAGTCATGGTTGACATTAATAGAAAACCTCCTACACCTCCATACACAATGACCACCTATTTTCCTACATGTTGTCTTTACAGGAACCTTCTCTTACAACCAGGAGTCCTCGGCCCCACCCTTGTAAGAGTATTTGTTGAGTCAAACACACAAGTGTAAACTCTTTGTCATTTGTAATTTGAAATGTTCCCAGACCATAGAAAATGTATTTGGGTAGGCTCACCTCTGCATATGAACAGAGGGCTACTTCACAATTCTGTACCCAGTTCAGCAAATGAAAATGCACCAGCTTTAAAGTAAAAGAAACTTTTATAAAAGAGGCTGAATCTGCTTGCCCACATTCTGTTTTTGCTCATCAGATTCAATGTCATGGGAAAGTAGCAATCACGTGAGATCCAGATGGGCTGCATGCCCATGTTAATCTCCCTCACTGTTTTTACAGTGGATGGATCCATTGTGAGAAATAACAGTTGCTTGACCATGTTCAGTCCCTTCAGCCCCCAGGTCTCCAATAAATTCCCCAGCCCACCTGCATGCACCGCTTTCAGGTCGAGCATGCCGTCTTCTCGTGCTGCCATCTGCTTCCGGGCCCCCTGCGCTGCTGCTGCTGCTGCTAGTCACCAACTCAGCCAGTGTGGCTATGCTGCCCTGTGCCAGCACACTCCATAGGTGGCCAGCCAGCAGGTTTACCTGGCAGCAGCACCACCACGTGACCTGGGCAGCCCCAGACACAACACGCTGGACCCTGATTGGAGTCCCAGTACCTGGAGGAGGCCTTTGGGGGAGGATGTGACACTCTGGCCACAGTTGCCTGGAGACAAAGTGTTGGGGGGGTGCCACGGCCTTTCTGCTGGGCTACACCCTCGGGTGATTTTTTGCGGTGCGTTTAATTAACAATAAATTTGGCACTTTGGGGTGGGGGCGTGTATGCTGCCACACACTTCTGGTGTGTGGGAGGGTCTTCACTTGGAGGCAGATGGGTGTGCAGTCAGTGTGTGCCTGCACTCATGCACTGCCTATTCATGCCCTCGCACAGGGCAACTGGGAAAAACCTGGGTTGCTCCATGTGGGGGTACTGGTGGGTGGTGCGTGAGTTCCAGGACTGCGTCTCCACCCACACTGTCTTCAGACAGGTGCCTGGGTCTGTGGGGGATGGGTGGACCTCTGTGAGTACTCCCTGTCTAAAAATGGCCTTGGAAAGCATGCACACATCCAAAATTAACATTAATTTCAACTCACATGAGTGACAGGGCTAGATTTTCCAGTTGTGTCTTCCGTGATGAAACTAACGTTAGTTTCAGTGGCACAGCTATCGGGGCGTGGAGGGCTCAGTTGCACCCATGCCTGGGGGGCGGTCTACCGGGGACTCAGAGTCGGCCGTACTAAAGTTAAGGGCAAGCCAGCTTCCTCTGGCTGCTGCCAGGATTGAGATCCGGTAAGGACTCTCGGGAGTCGGACTGGGGGTGGGTACATGGTGTACTGGGGCTGAGCACAGGCGCACTCAGTGTGATGGTAGTAGCAGTGGGAAAATGAAAGTGCCTGCAACAACGCAGCAGGCACACCGGCACACCTCCCTTCCCTCTCGCTGCTTGAGTCTGCCTGGGCTGGCTGAGCCCAGCTGGCTCTTCTCTCCTCCTGCTGCATCTGTGTCATTGGGATGGCTCCTCTCTCCTGCTACAGCTGCTGCTGCTACGTCTGCTCTGCCTCTGTGACTGTCCTGAGGCAGAGCCTGAACCTGGCCCCTTGGCTTGGTGTTCCATGCCGCCGGCAGCAGCTTGGAGAATGCTGGCTGGCTGCAGACTGTGCATGCAGCGGAAGGACTCAGTGAGAAGAGAGGGCTTCAGTCTTCAAAGCTTGGTGGTTGGCTGACTTGGGACAGCGTTGTCCCTTGCAGAGGAGCCTGACTGCGAGTTGAGCCTGAGAGCCAGGGCTGGCCTACTGTGGGGCTTCCCGGGGACAGGGAGGCAGTGAGATGAGTATGGAGCACTGAGAGAGGAGGGTGGAGGGCAGAGGAGGATGGTGATCAGACACAACGGACGCAGCCGGTCAGGAGCGGAGACGAGACAACAAAAATGTAGGGGTGTTTAATTTGCAGCAGCCCCCCTGGTCTACCCCCCACCCCTCTCATGACACTCCCTCTCATGACAGGAGAGCTCAGAGGGGTGTGGCTGTCCTCTGCCCCCACTCCCTTACCTGGGCAGCACCCCCCACCCCCCATCTGCCAGGCACAAGCCTCATTGTGTTTGGTTTTGCTCATGGGACAACAAACCAATGCTCAGGCTTCCAAACTGTGTGTTGGGACGCAGCGTGGGGTTGTGCCATAAAAGGGCAGGATGTATTGTTAACTCAAATCTGCTATGCTATTTGATATACTGTGCATCATTGTTTCTGGGGTCACATGATTTTATTTAATTTTTTTAATGGAGTACAGCAAAGCGTTAGAGAACGACTCTTGTAAGAGTAGCAGAATCTGGCCAATTATAGTTAATAAGTGTTCCTACATTTGTGGATGATAGTGACTAGATGACCCTGGAGGTCCCTTCTAGCTCTATAATTCTGTGATAATGATTTCAAAAGTAAAAACATACAGTTTCTTTGATACCATTTTAGTAATGCTTAAATCCACCCTTGTTCATCAAGTGTCTATAATGGACATCTCTCTAGAGTTCTCTTCGAGATGCTGAACTAGTTCTGAGGAATTTGCACTAATTCAAGAGTTGTCGTAGTCTGCAATTTAAATTGGGAAAATAGTATTAATAGGGCCGTTTTTACACGGATGGCCCCACCCACATCTTGATGTTCCGGTGGGTGTGGGGTGAGGGGGGGGGAATGGGTATGTGCTGGGTGTGTGCCCGTGTAAACACCATGGGCGGTAGGTGTTTGTGCATGCTTACTCCTGGCGCACACCCATCTACACCCATGGAGTCATCCAGAAAACCAGAGGAGGCCCCATGGGTGGAGGTGGGTGGGCGTCCGTATGAAAGGACACCCACCCACCTCCACCCACTGCATGAGCACACCCATCCCCCGTCCATGTAAAAATGGCCTAGTAGTGCAGGAGTGTGTGTGTGTGTGTGTGTGTGTGTGCGCATGCATGTGTGTGTACAGAGTCATTGTTCAGGAGCTGTGCATGTGTGTACAGTGTCACTGTGCAGGGGGGGTGACAGTGTGCCACTGAGAGGTGTTTGTGTGCATGTGTATGATAGTGTGCCACTGTGCGGTGGTGTGTGTGTGCCACTGTGCAGGGGTGTGGGTTCATGCATGTGTTTGTGTGTGTGTGCCACTATGCAAGTGTGCATATGCATGCCATTCTGCATGTCTGCATTCTACACATGGTGGTGCATGCGTGCCTGTGTTTGTGCAGAATTTCTGGCACAGACCTTGTTGGGGAGGTGTTTGAACCCACTGATGTGGCCTCTGCCACTGTGGTTTGCTTTTTATTATTTATTGATTTATTTATTTATTTTACTTCCAAAGTATCCTTGGGGGTGGGGGTAACTGCCACTGTGTTTTGTTTTGGGAGTTTGGGGGAAGGGGGTAACTGCCACTGTGGTTTATTTTTGATAATTTATTTTACTTCTGAGTTACCCTTGTGGGGGACCTATAATTGTGGGATAAGTCCGGACCCTCCCCAGCCTTGCTACGCCCCTCATTAGTTTCACTGCTGGTTAAGGAAAAGGACATTCTCATGTTAATTTTGATCTAACATGAGATTGTGTAATGTGGGCAAGCAGCCTAAGCCACCCAATGTTGTTTTAACCCTTTGCTTTCAGTAGCAATTCTCTGTATCTCTGAACCATTTATTTGCTTGATTTCAATTTCAAGGCAAATAATATGATCTAATCCAATTCTTAATAAAGGAATAGACACGAAAGAATTTAACAGGGTTCCTATGCCGGCAGCTGCAGCTGCCACCTTCAGCCACTGCCAGTCACTCTGCGCTGTTGCTGCTGCTGGTCACCAACTCAGCCAACGTGGGCATGGTGGCCCATGTCTGCATGTTCTGAAGTCGACCAGCCAGCAGGGTTTCCCTGGCAGCAGTGGCACTGGGGAACCTCTAGCCTCCAGGTGCTGCTGCTGCCAGGGAAACCCTGCTGGCTAGCCAGCTGTGGAGCATGAGGGTACCGGGCAGCATGGCCACGCTGGCTAAGTCGGTGACCAGCAGCATCATCAGCAACAGTGGGATCTCTATAATGGAACACAACAGCCACCAGGCCTTACAAAACCATCCCTATGCAAAATACCAACCCTAATTTAGACAAGAAACACAGCCCTCAGAAAAGAGAACAGGAAGAAGCAGGTAGTACCAATATTGAAGGCCCATGCAATGACAAGAAGTTAACTTGATGAGCTGTACCCGAGGTGAACAAATTGTGGCTCAGGAGCCAAATGTGGCTCTTAGGCAACTCATGAGCAGCTCTTTCAGCCAGGGCTGGTTCTGGGCCCTGCACTGCTTTAATGATCTGTCCTTATGTCACTGCACCCAAATATCAGCAGCTGAATCTCAGCTGCTCCTCAGATCTCAGCAGTCAGGACTACAGACCATCAGCTCCATCAGCCAATCAGGAGAGTTCTCTGAGTGTGTGCCAATGTGCATGCACATACATGTGTGCCTTGTGGCCATGTGACAATTTTTGTATTTGGACCATGAGCTTGGGAACTTTGCCCACCTTGAAGTTATATCTATATGACCGAACCATGCTCCACACTGGAGGAACTTTGTACCACCTCTGCCACCATACTCACCTGCCCCAAAGTTTCCGGCTCCCTAACTCTTCTTCAACCTACCTCCCATGCTGCCCCCTACACCTGGAACTCCCTCCTGGAATGCATATGCTTTGCTCCCTCCTTCCCAATCTTCAAACTCCTCACCAAACCTACCTCTTCTAACAAGCTTTCCCTACCTCCTCATGCCCATCCATTGCTCACTGATACTTCACCCTGTTCTGCCTTATCCTTCATGATTCTTCTCATCTCTTTGTAACTAAGCTAAGTACATGCACCTGCAGCTTCTCAACTTCATAAACCCATCCCTGGTAGGGATGGGTGAAAGCGGTTCGGCAGTTTGGAGTTCGGCCCGAACTCGGCCTGTTCGGATGACCAAACTCGAACACGAACCCAAACGCAAACATACCGAACAAACCGAACACCGAACGGCAAAATGGCTGAACAGTTCGGTCAGTTCAGATCACATCCGGATGAGTTCGGGTGGCAAAAAAATGTTCACTGGAAGGTCAAGCATGACAGGGAGGTGCCAGTCACTGAGGAGCAGACTTCCAGGCACCAGGGGTGGAGAGGCTTGCAAGAAACGAAACTAATTATCTGCCTCTCCCCTTCCCAACACCTTCTGAGCTAGTCACTGTTCCTGAACAGCAGGCGTTGAGTAGGATTTTTAGATTGCTTTAAGTTTCATTTCACTTTTGTAATGAAATGAAACTTAAACCATAAACT
>QEPC01005108.1:5150963-5249372 GCA_003113815.1 Sphenodon punctatus
CTGTCTGTCTGTCTGTCTGTCTGTCTGTCGAGAGAGCCCATAGATAGATAGTTGTAGGAGTTAGCTTAGTTATAGAGATGTAGTGTGTAGTGATTCAATTTTAATATTTTATAGTGTGTTTCTACACTATACAAAGGACTAGACCTTTGTAGATATTAGATAATATTCCATTTAGTTCCATAGTTTTTATAATAGTTAATAGCAGTTAGAGTTAGTGTAGTTATATATAATATTAGATTACAAATTTGAATAAATAAATAAAAAAATATAAAATCTTGTGCACATTATTTGGGTGGGAGAAATGGAGAAGGGAAGCAGGAGAGGTCGGTCTGCTACCCGTAAGGCAGGCAATGGGGCACATGGCAGAGGTGGCAGGGGCCGTGCCAGTGGAGTGGCAGCAGGCATCAGCAGCAGTCCGAGCCCATCACCACGCCCCAAACTGAACAGGCCTGATTTTGGCAGTCAGGTTTCAGAGGCTCCCAGCAGTGGCACTGGAAGGCCTGCACTCCGGGAGGCTGTGGCTGTCTCTGCTGCGGCTGCAGGAGCAGGTGCAGGTGCTTCAGGGTTGGATGTTCCTCCAGGGCCACCAATGTTCCCGACCCCCATTATGAATGTGATCCCCAGCAGTCCAGGGCTGGTGGATCCAACCCCGGCTGCTAGAGGCAGGACCCTATCCCCGGACAATGGCAGCAGGGAGAGGAGCAGCAGCAGCAGCTATAGGGGGCACAGGGAGAGCAGCAGCAGCATGGTGGGCAGTCAATCAGCCTCAGGGTCCCAGTACTCCCCTTCACGGGTCATCACTCTGATTGGGGACAGCGAGGCAGACACTAGTCCTGCGGAGATGTCTGGAGCTGAGGTGATGGCTGTCCCGCCGAGAGCTGTGTCGCCACCATGTGCTTCTCCTACCAGCAGTGCTGTCAGCGGTGCATCACCCAGTGTGGGTCAGAAGTCAGGAGGGGGCAAAAAATCCTCCGTCTGGATACATTTTAAGTTGGTGCACGCAGATGATCCCAGGGAGGTGCAGTGCACTTTGTGCCAGAAGGTGGTGAAGTGTGGGCAGGTGCTCACCAACCTTGGCACAACTGCCATGGCGAGGCACCTGAAGGGATGCTACAGCGCTGTGCTGCTAAGTGGGCAGGTAGGGGCAGTGGACGTCAGCAGGTTCCCAACTGCAGCGGCCAGTCATCCACCTCCATCAGTGGGCAAGTGTCCTGCTCTAACAGCTGCCTATAGAAGCAGGAGCAGTATCGCTGCTAGGGGGAAGCAGCAGTAGCAGCAGTAGCAAAAGCAGCAGCAACAGCATCAGTGCACCATAGAGGAGCTGGGTTGGGGACAGCTGCCAAGTCCATTGGCAGCTGCAGGACGTGAAGGGCGGCATGGCTTTCAACTGAAAGTCACACACATGTTGGGGGAAATGATAGTGCTGGATGGGCAGTCCTTCTTGGTGGTCGGGGACATGGGGTTTAGGTGCCTGATTGGCTTCCTGGCTCCCCAGTTTAAGCTGCCCTCACGCACCACCCTGAGTCAGCAGGTGGTGCTAGTCCTGTACCGGGATTTAAAGGAGCAGGTGAGGGAGCAGCTGGCAAGGGCTCGGGGTGCCACCGTCCACTTTACCACAGACCTGTGGTCAAGTAGGAACACGCAGCATGCCTACCTGACAGTGACGGCGCACTGGTGGCAGGACCCTGAGGCAGCGTTTGGCAGTGGCAGGAGGGGTCCCAAATCATGGTATAGGTGGGGCCTGCTTCAGGCAGAAGTAATGGACAGTCCCCACACCGCTTGGGACATTGAGGCAGCCCTGACCGCCATGGTGAGGGAGTGGGTCACACCAGGCATGCCCTTCACCAAGGGGTGCGTGGTGATGGACAATGTGGCCAACATATTGAAGGCAGTCCACAAGGGGGCTTCACCAGCATCCTTTGCACCACACACCCTTCACCTGGTGGTCAGGGACGCTTTGGGGAGAAGGGGATTGGGGCAGGCACCCTTAGCTCCCTGATTGAGTGGGGGAGGAATCTGGTCAGTTTCTTTAACCAGAGCATGAAGGGCAGCGACCTCCTCCGGGTGAAGCAGACAGAGCAAGGCTCCCTAGTGCACCAACTGGTGCAGGATGTGCCCAACCTGTGAAAGTCGACCTTCCTGATGCTAGAGCGGCTTCTCGAGCAGAAAGCCACCTTGCATCAGGTTCAACAGGTGATGGACAGCGGGGCACCTCCAGGTTATGATGGGCAGAATGGGAGATCCTGGCTCACACGGTCTTCGTGCTCAGGCTGTTCCTGGCCGTGACGGAGACCATCAGCTCCTCCATGACCCCTGTGGTCCAGAGTCTCCTGAGGAGGCTGGAGGAGATTCTCCAGGGGCGGGATTGTGGCCCTCAGGGCAGGAAACTGGCGAATGAGGTGGTTGACCTGGCGCAGCAGCTGAAGGCAGGGCTGAAGGCACGGTTCAATGAGCTCCTGCAGAAGGAGGAATATGTTTTGGCAACCATGCTGGACCCCAGGATCAAGGGCAGCGTGGCATTCCAGACAGTGCTCTATGGGCACTGGAAGAGTGACCTGGTGGAGAGGGTCCGGCAGGCAGAGCGGGCTCTTGAGAGGGCGTGGCAGCAGCAGCAGCAGCAGCAACAGGACACCCCTGGGGATGGTGGGAGCGGGAGCAGCCACCCCTTTCAGGGGTGGGGTCTATCCCTGTCCCCAGCCCTAGCAGTAGCAGCACCAGCAGCAGGCTGAGCAGCAGCACCCCTATTGCGAGCAGCAGCTGCCCGTATGTGCAGGGCACTCTGGCGAGCATGGGTTCGTGCACAGCAGGGCAGGCAGCGTGGCTGAGGGCAGTGGTGGAGGTGGTGCCAAAGGACAGTTACGTGAGGGAGTATGACAGTGCCTCAGCAGCAGTGGAGAGCTACCTGGAGGAGGAGCCATGCATAGACCCCAGCAGTGATCCCTTGGCCTACTGGGCCTACAAGACCAATGTGTGGCCAGCCCTGTCCAAAGTAGCCAAGTGTCCTGCTCACCAACCAACGTCCCCAGTGAGCAGGTGTTCTCCATGGCAGGGGACATTTGCTCGCCGCACCGCCTGAGATTGGGGGCCAAGTTGGTGGAGCAGTTGCTTTTTATAAAGGTAAACCTTCCGCTGCTGGGATTCCCCAAGCTGCCCCTGGACACGGATTGATGGTGCAGTGGCACACACCATCCCATGCCAGGGGCAGTCTTGGGACAGGGCTCCTCCTCAATCTGGGCTGCTGCTGCTGAGGTGCTGTCCCTCCCTCCCAATGCCCGGTGCCCACCCTGCCTCTCTCTCTCTCTGACTAGACAGCCTCAGCTGGCCTATCTGACTTACCTCATGACACAGCATGGCAATGGGAAGCTATAAGCCTGCCAGCTGGTCTCTGGCTAGACAATCTTGGCCCACCTATCTGACTGTCTCTCTCTCTGTCTCTCGCACGCTGCACAGTCTTCGGCAGCCTATCTGAGTGCCCTACCAAGGTCCCAACCTGCCTTCCCTACTACCTTTCAATCCACGCTGCCTGCCTGCCCACCCACCCAAGTTGCCAAAATCAAACCCTGCCTCAGTCTTCCTTCTGCTCATGCCACGCTGCCTGTCTTCCCACCCGCCCAGGTTTCCAAGACAAAACCCTGCCTCAGCCAGCCTTCCAATGCTCATGAAATGCTGCCTGTCTGCCCGCCCGCCCGCCCAAGTTGCCAAAGTCAACCCCTGCCTCAGTCTGCCTTCCCATGCTCATGCCACACTGTCTATCTGTCTACCCGCTCGCCCAGGTTGCCAAGATCAAGCGCTGCCTCAGTTTGTCTTCCATGCTTATGCCAAAGTGCCTGTCTGCCTGCCCTGTGGGCAAAGCTGAAGCCCTGCCCCAGCCTGCCTGCCTCTCATGCAAAGGTGCCTGTCTGCCTGCCCTGGCAATTCTGGGTGATGTGCCCCACTGGCCTGGTAATCCCGCAGCTGCTGTCTGCTGTTCCATGGGTTCTCTGCCCTGGCAAATCCAAAAGTACCCATGCAATCCTGCTGCTGCCATCTGTTGCTGTATGGGAGCACTTCCCTGGAAAATCCTACCATCCTGGCTCCATGGGTGCTGCACACAGGCAAATCCTGCTGCTGCTGTCTCTGCTGTTCCACGGGTTCTGTGCCCAGTCAATCCAATGTCAGCTGCTGCTACTGCCAATGCTGCCTCTGCTTTGCCACGGTTTCTGTGCCCCAGCAATCCAATGTCTGCTGCTGCTGCCAATGCCACCTCTTCTGTCTGTGCCATGGGTTCTGCTACCGGACAATCCAGTGTGTGCTGCTGCTGCCAATGCTGCCTCTGCTGTCTGTGCCACTGGTTCTGTGCCCTGGCAATCCAATATCTGCTTCTTCTGCCTCTGCTGTGCCACAGGTACTCTGTCTTGGCAATCCAATGTCTGCTACTGGGTGCCCACAAGATTTACCACTGGGCAATGCTTGAACAATTAGCAGAATACCTTGTTTAGATTCGGAGAGTAGGATGCAAGCCTGCAATGCACAGCCGAGTAGAGGTACTAGCCACGAAGTTCTGGCCAGGCATCTGCCATGGCTCCACTGATGCCAGCCAGCCTGCAATGCCCGACCAAGTAGGGGTGCCAGCCACCAAGCCCTAGCTGGGCCTCTGCCGCTGCTCCATCAATGCCAGCCAGTCTGAAATGCCTGGCCAAGCAGGGGTGCCAGACACCAAGCCCTGGACGGCCTCTGCTGCTGCTCTTCCGATGCCTGGCAGCCAGCAATGCCCGGCCAAGTAGGGGTGCCAGTCACTGTAGCTCCAGGACTCACCGTCAGGGTTCTGGGGACTACATTTCAGGCAGGGAGGACTGTGTTTCCCCTTGTCTGCAAGTGCCCCACTGAGGTCAGCTTGCATGCCTGGCCTAGTAGGGGTGCCAGTCACCGAGCCCTCACCATGCATCTGCTGCTGTTCCGCCGATGCCAGCCAGCCTGTAATGCGCAGCCAAGCAGGGGTGCCAGCTGCAGACAGTTACTGTGCTCAGGCAATCCAATGTCTGCTGCTGCTGCTGCTGCTGCTGCTGCTACTGCTGCTGCTGCTGCTGCCATTTGTCCCTCCCTCTTGGGCATAGCTTGGATGAGTGCGCTGGTGGGCGGGTGCTGTGTGTCCACAAGATTCACCAACAGGCAAGGCTTGTCCAATTTACAATAGAGCTTCTTGAGCTCAGTCGAGAAGGATGCCAGTCTGAAACACCTGTCCAAGTGGGGTGCCAGCCACTGAGCCCTGGCCGGGCCTCTGCTGCTGCTCCACTGATGCCAGTCAGCCTGCAATGCCCAGCCAAGTAGGGGTGCCAGCCACCAAGCCCTGGTCGGGCCTCTGACGCTGCTCCACCGATGCCTGGTAGCCTGCAATGCCTGACCAAGTAGGGGTGTCAGTCACCAAGTCCTGGGCGGGCCTTTGCTGCTGTTCCGCTGATGCCTGGCAGGCTGCAACACCCAGCGAAGAAGGGGTGCCAGCCACTCCAGCCCCAGGACCCAAAATCAGGGTTCTGGGGCCTATGTGACAGGCATGGGGAGTTGTCCAACCATGTCATCTAGAAGCTGCCACTCTAGTCCCAGCACCCACCATCTGTCAGGGAAGGGGACCTCACAGGGAAGGGAAAGGACCCAGTAAACTTGTTCTACACCTAATACCCACAACCCACACTACTTTCTGGAGGGGTTCACAGTCACTCTGCTTGGAAAACAACCCCTCAGGATCTTATAGAGCCCTAAATCTCTAACAGGGGATGAGGCAAGATCATCATAGGGGGAGAGTGATCACGCTGCAGTGCCTCACCCCACCACACACCTGCCACCACTCACCTTCATATATCCCTACCCCTAATCCAAGGTGCTCCAGGAAGGGCAGAAGGAGTACAGACAGTGAGGACAACAGGGGGAGCCCCAGGAATGAAGGGGAGGATCAAGGGTTCATGTACATGAATGGGAAGGTAGGGCCCAATCACAGAGAAAAGGGAGTGCCCCAAAACCCCCCTCAACACCCCCCAACATGTACCCATCACCTATATACTCACACAATCATCCACCAGACTCTCATCTCAGATACACACACACTCGCCCTGCAGCCACACACAACACAACTAAGTTCACTTGCAACAAAATCCATGCATGGGCCAGTATCACAGTGACCTGATCTCCAGCACTGTGTTCAGGCTGGCATCTACTCTTTAACTGCATCGCCCTGCATCTCACTGTGCCTGGAGGCGAGCGGAGCGATGCATGGGAATCCCTGGATCCGCCCCCTCCTGATCCATCGGCGTTTGTGCCAACTCCCCGCTCACATTCCCCACAGTTGGTGGTGATTCCCCCTGGTTGGCTACAGGTGGGGGCATGACCTGCCCCATTCACCTCTCCCCTTCTATGGACACTGCCCTGTGGGGTCTCCTTTCACTGAGCCCTCACTGCCACCGAAGTCTGAGGTAATGAGTTCTGACACATCAGGGTTCTGGGGAAGTCATTCCGCTCACAGGGAGCCATCATTTCACTTAATCCATAAGCTGTCACTCCAGTCCTAGGACCCACCATCAGGGTTCTGAAGCCTACATTACAGACATGGGGGGCTGTCCATCCACATCATGTAGAAGCTACCATTCTAGTCCCAGGACCCACAGTCAGGGTTCTGGGACCATCATTCCACTCATGGGGAGTTGTTATTCCACTGCACCAAGAAGCAGCCACTCCAGCCCCAGGACCCACCATCAGGGTTCTGGGGCCTATGTTACAGGCACAGGGGACTGTCCATCCACATCATCTAGAAGCTACCACTCTAGTCCCAGGACCCACCATCAGAGTTTTGGGGCCGTCATTCCACTCATGGGCAACTGTCATTCCACTTCTTCCAGAAGCTGCCACTCCAGCTCCAGGACCCACCGTCAGGGTTCTGGGGCCTATGTTACAG
The DNA here is from genome assembly GCA_003113815.1 of Sphenodon punctatus. Classification (NCBI taxonomy): domain Eukaryota; kingdom Metazoa; phylum Chordata; class Lepidosauria; order Sphenodontia; family Sphenodontidae; genus Sphenodon; species Sphenodon punctatus. The sequence goes on from QEPC01005108.1 coordinate 5,157,886, forward strand.
GCAGGGAGGGCTGCCCATCCACATCATCGAGAACTGGGGTGTGGGCAGCTGCCAAGTCCATAGGCAGCTGAAGGACTTGGAGGGCAGCATGGCTTTCAAATGAAAGCCACGCACATATTGGGGGAAATGATTGCACTTGATAGGCAGCCCTTCTTAGTGGTTGGGAACATGGGGTTTAAGCACCTGATTGGCTTTCTAGTCCCCGAGTTTAACATGCCCTCGCACACCACCCTGGGTCAGGCTGCCACCGATGCCTGGCAGCCTGCAACACCTGGCCAAGTAGGGGTGCCAGCCACCAAGCCCTGACCGGGCCTCTGCCACTGCTCCACCAATGCTGGGCAGCCTGAAATGTCCAGCCAAATAGTGGTGCCAGCCACCAAGCTCTAGCCGGATATTTGCCACTGCTCCGCTGATGCCTGGCAGTCTGCAATGGGCAGCCAAGTAGGGGTGCCAGCCACCAAGCCCTGGCCAGGCCTCTGTCACTGCTCCTGGCACCCAGTGGGCAGGGGACATGGCCTCAGAAGAACTAGCCAGGAGCTCTGGGGAGCCTAGGTTCTCCAGGGCTAACACCAGGTGGGGACATGACAATTGCAAAACCCAGCCCAGTGTGTTTCCCCCTACCCCATGGTCCATGGCAGAGGAAGTGCATGGTATCTTGCTGCTGGGGTAGCCATGTTGTGAGCTGTCTTACTGAATCCCTCCCCAAACACTCCATCTGAGTGGGTGCTCTGCAGCAGTGACACTCAGAATTGCCACTCAGCATTGCCAGCCTGGAACACCTCGTCGAGTAGGGGTGCCAGCCAAAAAGCCCTGGTTGGACCTCTGATGCTGCTCTGCCGATGCCAGCCAGCCTGCAATGCCCAGCCAAGCAGGGGTGTCAGCCACCGAGCCATGGACAGGCCTCTGATTCTGCTCCACTGATGCCTGGCCGCCTGCAACGCCCGGCCGTGATGGTGACTAGAATTGGAGAATCCAGCATAGAGTGAACAGAACTGGAGGGATGCCAGCCTGCAATGCCCGGCCAATTAGGGGTGCCAGCCACCAAGTCCTGGCTGGGCCTCTGCTGCTGCTCCACTGATGCCAGCCTGCAATGCCCGACCAAGTAGGGGTGCTGGCCACCAAGCCATGGCCAGGCCTCAGCCGCCACTCCACTGATGCCAGCCTGCAATGTCCTGCCCCCTATGGGTGCCAACCACCAAGCCCCAAACCTTCCCAGCCTCTGCTGCTGCAGCTGCCGCTGGGACTCAGATGGCCAGCCCTGGTGCCACGGGCACCCCCAGGGGCCAAGCGCCAAGCCTGCCTGCCCAGGCAACCTGTGGTGTCAAGCACCAAGCCTTCCCAGTCTCTGCTTCTGCTGGGTCTCCAATGGTCTGCCATGCCACCACGGGCACCCCTGGAGTGCCCCATGCTTCCTAACTGGATCGAACGTTCTGTACATTGGTGGTGGTGGGGGTGTTCCCATGAACCCAAACTAAGTTTTTAGCCCAAATGGCCAAACATCCGAACTCCATCCTGTTCACATTTCCCTATCCCTAGCCCATTTAGCTCATGACAAGTCACTGAGACATGCTCATTTGGCTTACGATTACATAGTTCCACTGTGATCTGTGGAGGACAGCGATACTTTCTGACTAATTCCCAGTAGACAAGCGGGGGGCACTTGAGGAGAAGGATAATCATGGGTGTGATCTGGAAGTTGGGAGACCTAGCTTCTACTTCCGCTCTCTTCGGAAATCTAAGGCGAGATCGCATATAGAAAGAATGAACTCAGGTTACAGAGATCACATGGGGGGTTCGATGATTTGCGACCTCTCCCCTATGCCCTGGGAGGGTTTGCCGTCAGCTGCTTCTACCCCTAGGGGAAGAGTGAAGCTGGGGAGTGTGCAAAGTCCACCTAAAAGCCTCCCCAAAGGGGCGACTGTTCCCTTGGAGCCGTGGGGAAACCAGCCGATCAATTTGGAGGAATTAACACCAGTATTAGGTGGCTTGAGGGGCTGCAAGGAGACACAGAAGACTGCCCCCATAGGGATGGGGGGGCAGAGGCTGGACTCGAGTGCCCTGAGGCTCCCCCCCATGAGGTAGTGTCTGTAGATCTTGGCCCCCCGACAGAGAGTGCTTGCACCCTGCCGGGGTTTTTTTCCCTCAGGGACAGAAGGATGGGGAAGGATCAAAGGAAGCTGTCCTAAGACCAGGAAGAGGGGGTATGCCCCTGCAGGTGAGGGAGGTGGGTGATTTAGGTAGGGATAGGATTGGTGGGATAAAGGTGGGGGCTGTGTTAACATGGAATCTGGCCGGATGGAGGGCCCACTGCCTAGAGGACAATTTCCTTCCTTTTCTGAGGAAGCATGACATTATCTTGCTGCAAGAGACATGGATAGGGATACCGACCGATACTATTAATATAGCCGGTTTTGATAGTTATTGTATCCCGGCTACTCGTTCTACCAGGGGGGGCAGGCCTAGTGGGGGCTTGGCCATTTTGGTTACCCAGAATAGAGGGTTCACATGTAAATATCTGGATAGGTTCAATTCAAACTTCATGCTTCTCCATATCTTGTGCCCTGGTGGGATTGACTTGATTCTTGGTAATGTGTATATCCCTCCAATTAAATCCCCATATTATACTGGGGAGATTTGGCCAATAATTTACAACTTAGTTATCAAGGCCATGAGGGAATTCCCGGGGGCCTGGTTACGCCTTGCAGGAGACTTTAACGTTAGGTTAGGGACGCCAGTGGATGATTTGGCCGGATTTCACTCGGAGGAATCAATGTGCTCGCTGCCTATCCCGCCCCGCCACTCGTTGGACATTGTTAGGGGGATAGGGGCAGTGGAGATGGAGGACCTTATTCAAACGCTGGATTTAGTGATTGTTAACGGCCGAGTAAAAGGTGATATGGAAGGAAATTATACCTTTCATTCATTTGTAGGGTCTAGCCTGATTGACTACTTTCTGATCTCACGCCCGGCTTTCAGATATATCCAGGGTTTACAGGTCTTATTGAGACCTGAGACTGTTCATTTACCCGTCCGGTTAGATCTGGCTTTGTCGGAGGGAAGGAGGGGGGTGCCTCTTGGCCACGTCCCATCTCAACAATTGACCCAGTTTGAACATCAAATCATTAGGCCAAAGGGCACGGAGGCCCTTTTGGGGGCTTTCGAGGGGTTTATTAACTCCCCGCTGATTGCCTCCTTGACTAATGTACAAGATCTACAGGCGCCTGAGGTGGTGAGCCGTTATAACAAAGTAATAAATGCTCTGGTCCCAGTATTGACGGTGAGGGGGTTGGCTAAGGAGATGAGCGACAAAAAAGGGCCATCTAAGCGCTGGTTTGATGCAGAATGTAGGGCCGCTAGGGCCTCGCTTTGGAGGTTAACGAAGGGGCTAAGTTCTGCCGCCTTGCCTGAAATTCGCCCTATGGTCCAGTTACATCGTACATATTACAGGTCTTTATTGCAGGGAAAAAAATTAGCACATCAAAAGGCCCTTTGGTCTGAATTATTGGCAGCTACCGAGAAAAAGGATAGTGGTAAATTTTGGAGATTGATACGTTCCCTGTGGTGGAAAGAGGATGTGGCATACTCACAGGATATTCCCGTAGAGGAATGGGAACAATTTTACCTAAACCTTTTCTCGGGTGCCTCTAAAATTCCCCAAAATATACAAATGGCCCCAATTGATGGATTTGCAAGCTGGCCGCCTGTCTCTATGGAGGAGGTTAAAATCTTAATTGGTCTCCTTAAAGTAGGCAAAGCACCAGGGCCTGATTACGTGCCGGCTGATTTAATTAAAGCACATGTAGACTGGTGGGCCACATTTCTGGCACCTATTTTCACGGCCATAAACTCTTCTGGGGAGATACCGGTCTCATGGCTACAAAGTACATTAGTCCCCATCTTCAAAAAAGGGGAGAGGTCGCTGGCTGGTAATTACCGGCCGATCAGCTTGCTTAGCATCATTGGAAAGATGTATACAAGATTCCTGCTGGACAAACTGAAGCGGTGGATAGCTGAGGTAGGGGCAATTGCGCCCGAACAAATAGGGTTTTGTGAGGGCAGGGCTACCCTAGACCACATCCTCCTGCTGTCATCATTAATCAGGAGACAGGCCAGAAGGAAGGGGAATTTATTCCTTTGCTTTGTGGACCTCGAGAAGGCCTTCGACTCTGTGCCTAGAGAGCGTCTCTGGGCCGGGTTGAGGGCCTCCTCCATTGACCCAAGACTTCTCTTCCTGATGATGAAAATCCACTCCGGGAATACGATGCGGGTGAGATATGGAAGCCAGAGGTTGCTCTCCAGGGAAATCCCGGTGGAATGTGGGGTCCGCCAGGGTTGTCTCTTGGCCCCTGCACTGTTCAATCTCTATTTGAACAGAGCAGTTTCCCATATGAAAGAGGTGGATGGCCATGCTCCATTAATTGGGCTTAGACGACTCCCAGTCATCTTATATGCAGATGACACTGTCTTATTATCGCAAACAAGAGTGGGGCTTAAGAGGCTGCTCCATCAATTTGGGGAATTTTGTGAAATTGAAGGGCTAAGAATTAATTACAATAAAACAAAGGTACTTGTTGTGGGAGCTCGGAAGACCAGGACAGTGTCTCGGTGGAATATTAAAGGGAGGCTTATCGAACAGGTCCCCGCTTTCAAATATCTTGGGGTTTTATTTGCCTCAACACCCGGGTGGAAGTTACAGCTTGAGTCAGTGAAAACCCAGGCCAAGAAATCAGGCGCGGCCATTTTAAAATTCTTTTTTGGACAAGGGGGGAAATTGATTGGCCCCGCTCAGAGGCTGTTCCAGTCCAAGGTCATCAGCCAAGCACTCTATGCGGCCCCAGTCTGGGCCATAGAGTGCCTGGGGAGCCTGGAGGCCATTCAGAATGGATTCTTAGCCGCCATTTTGGGATTACCAAAGAGCTCCCCGCAGGTGCTGGTGCGTGTGGAAACCGGGAGCCTGCCGGTGCGTACGTTGGCACTACAATCCGTCACCAATTATTGGATTAAAGTGGTGATGATGAGCCAACATGAGAATTCTCTGCTCAGTTTGGCCCGGCAGACGGGCCTACTAGATTACTGGATCGAGGCAGTAGAAAAGGAAATCCATCGGCTGGGTTTCTCTCGGGAAGTCCTGCTTGTAGTGGGCATGGACAGATTTAAGAAGATGGTCAAGGTTAGATTGGGGGACCAGGCTTTACAATTAGAAAGGGCCTTACTTGAAACCCAACGTGTTGCCCCGGATTATCTCCCTCCAAATCCGCTGAAACCCAGAGGAGGTTATCTATATTCCTGGGTGGATGCTGCTGGGCGGGTGGCGTTTACCAAGTTGCGATGCAACTCTTTCCCTTCAGCCTTGTTGGAGGGGCGATACAAAGGTACTCCTAGGGAAGGGAGAGTGTGTGATCTTTGTAATATGGGTACCCCTGATACGGTGTTGCACATTTTACTAAGATGCCCCTTTTTTGAGGGACTAAGATCTAGGTACTTAGGGGGGTTTGTGCAAGGCCCTGAGAATATGGTCTTGAAGAAGCTGCTGGGTCCAGGGGATACGGAAGCTACCAGACGAACATCGGCATTTGCAAAAGTGGCAATTTTTTGGCGGCAGAAATGGCTGGAGAACCAGTGTAAGGTGGGGAACTAAATGGTGAGGAGCAGGGGCTACTGAAGGCGGGGAGAAATCATGGCTGGCAGTTGTCCAAGTAGGGGTAATATAAGTTAGATGGGTGAATGATATCACTATTGGGTACAGGACGTTTTGTGGCAAGGCACCCCTTGTCCTGGTTTCGTAGAGTTGATCTCCATAAAACGTGCAATTGGAAGCATGATCCATCTGGCTATGGAAGGGGTTCTTGTTTATGCCCTTGTATTCGGGGTTTAGTCTTTTTGGCCATGACCTTGCGTAAGCTTAAAATTAATTAAAATAGCGTCACCCAAAATAATAAAGTATGCTATGTGCTCCCCTGGTAGGATTCAGAGAAGAAAAGGAGGCCTCAAGGGAATGATTTTTAGTAAATTGTTTTGTTGGGTTACTGATATAAGTGTTTCCTCTAGTATTGTTTCTGTTTATTAATTTGTGATTTTATTAATTTATGTATGGCCCAATTGTTTATTTATATGTGATAGGTGTTATGTATATTCAAATTTGTTCAAATGGCAATGGCCTATGGCTAGGCCTGAATAAAACTATTCTATTCTTCCGCTCTGATACAGCTACACAATGTGCTTTTGGGCAAATCAAAAGATGAATTCAGTTGAATTCAGATTAATTCAGTTTCCTTAAACCCAGAGGTGATGAAAATCTGATTACATGACACTGAGTCAGCAGTTCTGAAAATACCACCTTTCATTTGTTGCATACATGGAAGTTGGGCTCTTTCCTGATTTTATTTGCTTTTTATTTATTAGATTTTTATCCTGCCTTTCCCCAAAGGCTCAGGGCAGCTTTGACACAAATAGTATATAGATATAGAGACATTAAAATGTACAAGAATAAAAACAAATACAAAAATTAGGTTAAATAAAATTCTAACAAAACCTCTCCCAAGCCCTATCTCTACTAAAAGTCCAGAGAAATAAAATAGGTCTTACATTGCCTCCAGAAAATTCTCAGGCTTGGGCTTTGGCAAACCTCCAGGGGAAGGCTGATCCAAACTTGCTGAGCAGCAACTGAGAACTCCTCTCTGAGCACCCTTGCCATACGGACTTTTTCCAATGATGGAGCTGACAAGAGGACACCTTCAGCTGATCTGAGGGATTGTCATGATTCATACGGGAGAAAGTGCTCCTCCAGACCATTTTGGGTATTACACACATGAAAACCTTACCCTTGTTCTCTGTCCCTTGTTTCCCTTCGCAAAATGGGGGGAAATAGCACTTCCCCACCCTCACCCTTTCTCCATTCACTGCTCTTGCTTGTCTTCACTTCACCCCTCTGGATATTATTGGGGATGTTGTTACAACACCGTTGTCATGGTCAGATAATTTACCTTCTGAAGGCCTAGATCCCTGTTCTCCTTTGCCCACATTGGGATGGTGAACCAGTTATCATGATCTGCCCCCAGAGACTAATGGATCCAGTTTGTTTCCAGAACTCTCTGGAGCACTTACCCACTGACCTTGATGGCTACTCTGTTGATGGCCTGGTTACTTTGTGGAATGACGTCTTGATCACAGTCGTTCATATGCTTGTACCCAAGCATCCACTCCCACCACTACAACACCTTATGTACCCCTGGTATACGGGGGACCTGAGGTGGTTTAAGGGGGAGGGTAGGCAGGTGGTGCTCGACTTGACCTGAAGCTTAACGATTGTGGCATAGATTGTTTTTGAAGGACTATGCCATGGTGGTGATGCCAGCAAAGAAAGATTTCTTCTCCACTATCATTGCATCTGCAAAGTCTTGTCCAGCAGAGCTGTTTTGGACAGTGACTGTACTGGTTAATCCAGTTTGTCTCCACTGGGAACTAGATTAATCTATTGCCCACTGTGACATTTTTATTAATGACTTTTCAGACAAAATTGCTCATATTCACCACGACTTGGGTGCTGCTACTTTAACTGCAGAGTCAGAATTTGGGTTTGTGGAAGCTCAGCCTTAGCCTGTTTTTTTTTATTGGTTTCAACTGGTGTTGCCCACTGATGGAGAGGATGTGCTCAAAGTGATGTGGGCAATCAGTTGTGAATTAGATCCTTGTCTGTCCTTGTTGGTGAAAGCCAGCTGTGAGACACTGGGACCATTCCTGGCTGGGGTTGTCAATGCCTCCCTTTGGGAGGTAGGCTATTGGACACCCCAAAAACTGCAGCTGTGTGGCTCCTGCTCAAGAAACCATCTTTGGACACTGACTCCCCGGGCAGCTATCGCCCTGTCTCTAACCTTCCCTTTTTAGGGAAGGGAACTGAATTGGTGGTTGCTTGTCAAATGCAGGCTTGTCTTGATTCTATTGGAGTCCTGAACCCATTTTTGTAGGGATTTAGTCCTGGGTGTAGTACAATGACTGTGCTTGTGGCCTTGGTCGATGAGCTACGTCTGGAGTTCAACAGAGGAAATTGTACGCTGTTGCTCTTGTTAGATGTTTCAGTGGACTTTGAGGCAGTTGATCACAAGGTGTTGATGACACATTGTTATAGGAGGTTGGGGGAGGGAAGTGGGGAATGACGTGGGAAGGAAGGGGGAAAAGGGGTCTGGTGGTATTCACTCTCCAAAGGACCAAGCGGGGTGTAAGTTTCTAAGTTTTTCTCTTCCTTTGCATAATAATGGGATAAGGCATTGGCCATCATATTTTGGGAGCCTGGCTGGTACTGAATCTTGAAATGAAAATGTGAAAAGAAGAGTGCCCATCGGGCGTCTCTTGCGCTGGTTATCCAGGCCATTTGCATAAAGGTGAGGTTTCTTTGGTTGGTATATACAAGCACTGGATGGGGTCCACCCTCTAGAAAATGCCATCAGGCTTCAAACGCAGCCTTTATGGCCAATAATTCTTTATCGAGGATGGTGTCATTTTTCTCCGCTGCTGTTAACTGCACAGGGTAAGCGAAGTCCAGAGGTTTCCTGATGTTGAGTCAAAACTTCTCCGATGGCGATGTTGGATGCATCAGCTTCTACTATAAAAGGTCTGCCAACATCATGGTGCTGTAACAATGGGGCTGACATAAAGGCATCCTTTAGGTAACGAAACGCTTGCTGTTGGGATTCTCGCCATTCATAGCTTTCTCCTTTGTTCAGTAAGGAGGTAAGAGGTGTGGTCTGGGTGGCATACCCTGGGATATACTGTCGATAATAATTCGCGATCCCCAAAAATCTTTGCAGGGCTTTTACCGACGTGTGGGTTGGGCACTGGTGGATTGCGTTGACCTTGGTAGGATCCATCCGTATCCCTTCAGGTGACACGATGAATCCTTAAAAAGGAGCAGTTTGGCATGAAAGATGCATTTCAATCTTTTGCAATACAATTTATGCTCCAAAAGTCTTTTGAGCACCGCTCGTACGTGCTGGACATGCTCGGGTAGTGACAATGAGAAAATAAGGATATCGTCCAGATATGTGACTATGAAAATGTCCAGGTACTCCTGAAGGATATCATTGATGAAATGCTGAAAGGTGGCAGGAGCATTCACTAGTCCGTAGGGCATGACCCGATACTCAAAATGTCCAAACCAAATTCAGATTTTTGTTAAACATAGTGATATTCTTTTTTCATTTGGATCTAAGTCTCGTTGGATTAACTCCCATATACAATTCCACACAGCATAAAAGTTCTTCCATTTCCATTCGGACTTCAGCCTGAATCCGCTCCATGGTTAAAGTCAGCCAGTCTTTGTTTCCATTTTTTTATAGATAGTTTGACAGTCAATTTCCAGTTGCATACGATGGTGTATATTACAGCAAGTCAAAGTTGTTTACACGCCCTTAGTCTTTCTTTTGTTGCACTTAGTTTAGAAAATATACTCAACAAAGCAACCTCCGATTGTTGTGGGATGTCTGTTTGGGCTATCTGATTAAAGTAGGTCCAGAACTCAGTCCAAAAACTTTTTACATGTGGACAGGTCCACCAACAGTGCATTCAGGACCCCACTTCTGAACAGCCCTGCCAGCACCACTGAGGGTACTGCGGATTCATATTGTGACGTCTCTGTGTGGCAAGATATATTCTGTATACCATTTTGATTTTTGGTTCTAGGACTGATACAGATCTTGATGACTTGTGCATGACTTGCCAAATCAGTTCCATATCCTTATTTTCTAAAAAATTTTGCAGGTCCTCCTCCCAAGCTGCTACATATCCGGCATCAGGTAAGTTAACCATTTTATGTAAAACTCTCTATATTCTTGATAACACATGTAATTGCAGAGAGTCTCCATATAGTAATTTTTCTATCTCATGGGGACTTCTTATGAAATGGGGCTTACTTAATCTGTGATTAAACTTATTTCTAATCTTGGCGTATACCATGAAGTCTATTTTTACCCCAAGTTTTTCCTGGACTGTATCCAGCGTTAGAATGTCCTGACCCACAAAAAGATGAGGCCCACTTGAGGCCTTTTCCCCCCACTGCTCTTTAGTATTAATGGGGATACCTGTGGCTCTACTCCATTCCCCAATAATGGGCGTGTAGGGCGATTTGTCTTTTGGTATTTCTGCTTTTTTAAGGCTAGCCTCCCATACTTGCAGAGCATACCACACAAATGGATGATCTCTGTCCTTCTGAGTCTGTAAAGATTGCCCGTCGGTTAGGAAATTAGCTAATTTAGGTATCCCACAAAAATCTTTTTCAATTCCGTTCCAGTCTGGAGATTTGTTATTATGGTACCAGATCTTAATGCCCCGCAGAGCTGAGGCCCAATGGTACATCCTAATATCTGGCATATTTAAGCCCCCCTTCTCCTTGACTGTAAACATAATTGTACGCCTTATGCGTGGTTTTTTTCTTTGCCAGACTATCCTAGCTATACTTTTGTTAACTATATCAAAGTATTCTTTAGGTACCTTTATTGATAGAGCAAATGAGGTGTACAGAAGTTTTGACATTAGCGCCATCTTGATTAAATTTGTTCTGCCAATCCATGATATTTGTATCCTGTTCCACTCCTCTTCCTTAGCTTTTATCTCTTCCAGCAATGGCAAGAAATTTAATTTATACAAGTCCTTAAATTTTTTAGGAATAAGAATACCCAGATATTTTATGTAGTTATCTTGAACCATAAATGGGGTGGATAGTATTTTTTCCCATTCAGATAACTTTTATTCATTAATTAATAACATTTGGGATTTATCAACATTAACCTTATACCTGGAAACCTTCCCAAACTGTTGAATAATTTTAAATAGGTTGGGAACAGAGCTCAGCAAGTCAGACAAACACAACATAATATCATCAGCATACATGGCCAGTTTATATTCCACTTGTTGTATTTCTATCCCCTTTATCTGCTGCTGCGCTCTAACAGTATTAGTTAATGGCTCAATTGCTATGTTAAATAACAGGGGGGATAATGGACATCCCTGTCTGGTTCCTCTCGTTAGCCGGATTGCTTCTGTTGTTTTACCCTCAATGATAATCCTTGCCCTTGGAGATTTGTATATCAGGTCTATCCATTGAAGGTCTATTCCTATTTTTCTCATTGTTTCAAGTAAATATTTGCGTTCAACCATGTCAAAGGCCTTCTCCGCATCCAAAGATATAATGGCGGCAGAGATTTTCTTATGTTTAATGTGGGCTATAATGTCGATTATTTTTCTGATGGTATCAATGCCAAGCCTACCCAGAATGAATCTGGTCTGGTCTGGATTTATTATATCTGGTATAATGACCATCAGTCTATCGGCCAAAATTTTAGTAAATATCTTCGCATCAGTATTAATTAATGAGATTGGCTGATAACTGCTGCACAATTCACTATTTTCCCCGACTTTTTGGGCATAGCATTATATTTGCATCATAGAATGAGTTTGGCATTTCTTGTAGCTTTAAGAAGGCATTGTATACCCTAGCTAGAATTGGCCCTAAACTAGTGAGGAAGGTTTTATAAAATTCTGCCGGATATCCGTCAGGTCCGGCCGCTTTGTTGTTAGGTAATTTTTTAACAGCTTCCTTTATTTATTTTTCTTCAATAGCCTTGTTTAAGAAATCTTTTTGTCCTTGTGTGATTTTTGGCATTTTGACTTTGGATAAGAAGTCTTTTATATTATCCTGTGTTGGTTCCCTGTTTTATATATATTTTTGTAATATTGAAGAAAACATTGTTCCCTATCTTTTCCTGTGAGCATTGCTGAGTCTGGGGTATCTCTTATGAAAGATATACTTGTTTTTTGCCTTTTTTTCTTAATCAGCCAGGCCAGGACTTTATCGGCTTTGTTCGCCTTATCATGATAATAGGCTTTTGTGTATCTTAATTTATTTACCACAGCCTGTGTTTCAATCAAATTAATTTGGGTTTTCAAAGAGGCAATTCTCTCTGCATTTATTTTAGGTTGCTTAGCCATTTGTTTTATTTGTAAATATAACTCAGAACTTTGTGCCTTTTTTTCTTTATTCAGGTGGGCTCCCAGAGATATCCATTGTCCTCTGAGGACGGCTTTTGCTGCTTCCCATAATACCATGGGTGAAGTGTCTGGATGATCATTATATTGCATATATTCCTCAATTGCCTTTTGTATTTGTTGTTGTATCCATTTGTTTCCCAAATAAAACTTTTTCAACCTCCACTCTTATGAGATGTCTTTTCTTTTTATTTTAGTATTTATTTCTAAAAACACTGCATTGTGGTCTGAGAAGGGGATAACCTGAATATAAGCTTTGCCACAAAACGGTATCATTAGATTATTAACTAAGATATGATCTATTTTAGATGAGGTTTTGTGTGGATTGGAGTAAAATGTGAAGTCTTGTCTGTGAGGGTGGAAAGCTCGCCAAATTTCCTTCCACTGATAATCTTCTATTATTTGCACTATTTTCTCATGTTGTTTGTTTAATTTTGCCTTTGTAAACAAATCAAGTGGCGAGAGAGGGGCATTAAAGTCCCCTGTTAAAATAGCTCTACCCTCCGCCTTGTTTGTCACCTTAGGTATTAATTCAGAGAGGAAAGCCCTTGTGTTATTGTTTGGGGCATATACCGTTGCTATTGTATATTTGTCTGGCCCCATCTGTCCTTTAAGGATTAATAACCTCCCCTTAGTATCCTTTTCTATATCAGTTATATTAATGTTTTCTGCCTTAGATATTCCCACCAAAACCCATGCTTTCTTTTTACACGCATTTGCATGATATATTTTATAAAATTTATTATTGAACCTGTAATTGTCTTGCTTTAGGAGATGTGTCTCCTGCACCGTAAATGTGTGGGTGAAATTTTTTAAAATATTGACAAACCCTTTTTCTTTTAACTGGATTATTTAGGTCACAGACATTGAATGATATTATTTTTAAGTTATCCACTGCCATATCTAAGTTTATTTATTTTGTTCAGTTGCTTATGCTGCTTACCAGACCCTTGTGCCCTATCATTTTGTCTGCAGCTTTCCCCACAGAGCCCATTTTTACTTTCCCTGCTTCCCATATATTTCAGTGTGTTAACTTCATTTGATCCAAATGTATCATGTTTTTTAATCCTCCATTTATATTCTATCACCAAGTCAATCCTTCTCTTATAACTAATACTTCCTAAATAATATTTTCCCATCCACCCATCCTAGCCCAACACCTTTTACTACCCACTAAGGTTAACTCCCAATCCCCCCCAATCAAGGAAAACTTTGGGGGTCACCTCAACAGAGTTGCGTGCTGTTGGGACTCTCAACTTCCTCCAGACCCTTTGCAATTAACTTTTATTACCTCTTATACAGTTATATAACTTTACTATATAGCCATATAATTATCTTTAGTTACTTCCCAGCATTTTAAACTTCAGTCAATTGTTGTCCTTGAGGTTATTTTCTACAAATCTTTGCAGCTCAGACTGTTGTGTAAAATACCTTCTTTTGCCTTTATGAATAAAGGAAAATTTAATTGGGAAAAAGATCTGTGCTTTAATGCCCATCTTATGAGAGGCTTCTAGGTGCTTTTTCGATCCTTTTCTTTTCTAAACCGCTTCAAAGGCCAGGTCAGGGAATATGGAGATCTTATGTCCTTGAAAATTAAGCTCTTTAGTGTTTCTGGCAGCTCTTAATATCTCCTCTTTTACTTGATAGCGAAGGAATTTAATTATTACAGCCCTTGGGGGATCCTGCTCTTTGGGTCTGGGCAAAGAGATCTGTGTGCACGCTCTAGCTCTAATGAGCTTAATTCTTGTTTATCTGGAAAGATTTCTTTTATCATGCGCTTCACCAGTTCCCCCACTCCTGCTGTTTCTGTGCCTTCAGGGATTCCCATGATTCTTAAATTATTCCTTCGAGATCTATTCTCTAAATCTTCTAGTTGTTCTTGCAATATTTTTATCTCCGCCTCAGTTCGTGTGACTCTCTGCTCAGAATGGCTTTCCCTGTGCTCCTGTTCACTCAATCTGTGCTCTACTTCCTCTATACGTTTAGTGACACCCTCCATTTGAGTCTTTAGCTCTCCCAAGCTTAACTTAATTGATGAGATTCCCTCCTTGTTTACCTTTAAGTCCTCTTTGATGGACCTGAAAAGGTCCAGGACCTGCGGTAAAGCAGCCGGATCTCCCATGTTGTCCTTCAACACGGCATCCGCCATCTTGAGATAAGAGGCCTCTCCCTTTCTTGTGTTTTGGTGTGGTTGGCAATATTTATCAATGGTAGAGTCCGCTTCTTTTTTCCCCTCTTGACTCATACCTTATATTGCCGTTTGTGGCTGTTGATGTGTATTTCTTGAGGATTCTGGTCTCAAATAATTGCTTTTTGCATCGGGCTGGGAGGGAGCTCAGCCACGCATGTCTGGCTTCTCGCGCATGCCCAGTCGACCCCCCAAACATTTTAAACTAGAAAGGAAACTTATCAACTAGTACTCAGACTTTGGTCCTGCCCTCCAGAACTTGGGATAAAGGCAGAAGGGGTGTGCGGGAGCTAGGGGCAGGGGGCATCACAGCTGCCGGCATTTGGTAGCCATGTTCGATGGCATAGTCAATGGCCCCTGCCACGGCCGCCTTCCACTGGGCGGAGATGTACTTAGAGAACTACTGACAGAGTACTAGGGCTGTAGCGGAATATCGCAGCGGTAGCTATTTCCGGCGGAAACAGTGTTTCCGCAATTAGTGGAATGGCATGGCAGAGGCTTTAATTCCGCGGTTTCATTCCGCGGTTCCGCGGTTCCGCTTATTTAATTCCGCAACTTAGTGGAATCGTGGAAACATGACATTTTCGCTATTTCCGCAATTCCGCCAGCGCCAAAAAATCGCGGAATAGTGGTTTTCCGCGATTTCCGCGATTTTTCCGCGATTTTTCCGCAATTCCGCGATTTGCAGAATTCCGCCGGAATTAGCAGAATATCCGCAGAAATGTCGCGGTGTGGGGCGGGCAATTCCGAAATAGCGGAACAGAATCGCGGCGCGGTAAAAGCTGCTGCCGCATCAGCCCTACAGAGTACGTCTCCACCTTCTGTTCCCTTACCTTGACCGCCTGGAACCGTTCCACCAGTCAATTCTCCATTGTGACTGCTCTCTGCTGCAGGCTGGCCATGAAGTTCCGGGTGGGCGTCTCCACCTCGGCCTGAAAGACCCTTGCTGTTGCAGACTCCCAGGGCCCAGGGGACTTCACATCAGAGCTGGAGGAGTGGTAAGGGCTTTGGTGGCGTCGCTTTTGGGTTGCCCCCCCTCTTCTGGCATTGATGCTCCAGCTTCATGGCCATGCCAGAGTCCTGCAGTTGAGTCACCTTCTCCCCGTGCAACTTCTCTATGTGGGAGATTAAGCCTGATGTGGTCCCCTCTCTGATCCTTTTGAATCTTTTGCTGCAGGTCTAAAGAACATAAAAAGATAGGAACATAAGAAGTGCCATACTGCATCAGACCAATGGTCTGTGTCAAGCCCTGCCTGCATTCTGTCTCCACAAGTGGGTGGGTGCCAATCCCTCTCTGCAGGAGACTTCTGTTCCTAACAGGTCATAGGGCAATGCATACCCTGTTGTTCCAGCCCCTGTGCCTTACCTTGCAGACAGCGAATCCATTGTCCTTATGATACCACCTCCAGACATTGGACCTTGTCCGCCCACACCCACTGTCTGGGGGTGGCACTGGTGACCTCCGCCTTGGCATTGTCCTCCTGCACGTGGCACCAGCATTGGAGGATTCCTCATCCTCACCCTCTCTGAAACAGGAACACATAAACAACACTCAAGTAATATCATGCATTTATGATGATGCCTCTAGTCCTCCCTCCTTGGGGTGCTAGTAGGGATGGCAACCGGAGATGGTGACCCTGGATGGCACATGTAAATCCTGCCCTCCTTGGGGTAATAATAGTGATGGCAACTGGAAAGACCCTTGCTGGCATGTGCAAATCCTGCCCTCCTTGGGGTGCTAGGGGATGTTAGGGTTGGCAAATGGAGACACCCTGGCTGTCATGTGCAAATTCTGCCCTTATTTGGGTGCTAGCATGTGCAAATCCTGCCCTCTTTGGGGCACTAGGAATGGCAACTAGAAAGACCCTGGCTGGGATGTGCAAATCCTGCCCTCCTTGGGGTGCTGCTAGGGAGGGATAGCAATGGAGAGACCCTGGCTGGCATGTGCAAATCCTGTCCTCCATGGGGCACTAGGGATGGCATCTGGAAAGACCCTGGCTAGCACATGCAAATCCTGCCCTTATATGGGGGTGCTAGGTAGGGATGGCAACTGGAGAATGGAGACCCTTGCTAGGGATGACTGGCAGGCACATGTTTGGGTGGGGGTGCTGCTTGTGCTCATGCCTGACTGCTGGAAGAGCCCCCCACACTACAGTACCCTCTCTTTCTGTGGAAGGCATCCACTGCAACCCGCTGATGCCCACTGTTTGTGCCTGACTGATGCCCACCACCCATGCACCCACCTGCACGTCAGTGAGCTTGCTCTAATGGAAAGAGCCTTTCTTGTCCTCAAAGTAAAATAAAAGTTTACAAACCTGACAGCACCTCCTGTACCCGCTTGCTCCTCAACCACCGGCACCGGGACCACCACCACCGAAGCTCCAGGGGCTGGAGCAGCAACTTCTTCCTTCTCCTCCACTGGCTCCAGGAGCACCACCTTGGCCCCCCAGCATTTAATTAGAACAGTCTTCTTCGTTGTTTTTTTTTAACAAGACACCCAGCAGTCACCCACCAACACTCACTAACCAGCCAAACCAAAACCAACAATCAAAACAACACAACACACAGCCAAAACACATGAAACAAAACTGAATGCGCAGCCAGCCACAACACACACACTCTCACCCACACAAGCTCCACATGCACTCGAATTTCCGGTTTCTGGCACGATCACAGGATCACGCGATACCTTTTTCCAAACGAACGAACCGAACTCGAACGAACCGAACGACCGAACCTGAACTCGGCGACCAAACCGAATGACTGGACCTAACCAGACCGAACCGAACAACCGAACCTGAACTGCAATCTGTTCGCATATCCCTAAGAATAGTTTTATCATTTGACATCTACTCATTTGCATCTATGGACATTTTTGTATTGAGACATCAATGGACATGACAGGGCCATGTTAATGAAGGGGCCTTGGAAAGATGCAGTCCATGCTTCCATAACTGGAGGATCCTCCTAATACGAGTACAAACCCAGCCATGGTTTTTCTTGTGATGACTGGTAGCAGCAGCAGCAGCAGCAGCAGCAGACTCCTCCCTACTTGCAGCAGCATCAGCTCCAATTCTAACCAGAGAGACACAAGCTACTGCAGCTGGAACTCAATAAGCAAAGGGGAGCTCCTAAATTTAACGGTATCAGTCCCAGACCTCCATCAAACATAATTCAGCTCTCGAGCGAGATTCTCAGCTGGTGCTGATGGATGTAGCACTACTGAAATCTAGGCTTTCACCAGCTGACGATCAGGCACAGGGTGTTTTCAGAAGTGATGGTGCCCACCACCACCATGGACAAAGAAAAAAAATATATTGAGCAGGTATGATTCTGACAAACAGCATTTCTCACTAAAACTATTTATTTCCATGTCCATCTAAGACAAGTTCACTCTTGTCTTGTCTTGTGCTTTCCCCTTAATAAAACAGATCCACATATGGTTTGGAGAGAAAATTAATTATGCAAATCTCTTATGTTACAATAGTAGGAGGTTATGTAACAGCATACAGGGGGTGAAAACAGACATGACGCTAACCACCCTTTAACCACACTTGGTGGTTATTTATGCATGTTGCAGGGCTGTATTGGTGCCCTATGAAGCCCTGAAACATGCATAAATGATCACCAAGGGTGGTTGAAGGGTGGTTAGCGTCATGTCTGTTTTCACCCAGGGTAACAGTTTCTCTAATGGTCACCAGAAAGAAAACTATTTTAAAACAGGGCCTTCATCCTAAATCACAGAGAGTCAGTGTGGAATGGTAAGTTTTCCCCCCAACCCTTTTGTCCAACAGACAACTCTCGAAAGTTCTCATAGACCCCTATGTGCCCTTAAGAAGTGGGCAAAATCCGCAGCATGTTCATTGAAGGCTTTCTGTAGCTACACAAGACAGGTGGAATCAGTTCCTACTAACACTGCAGTCATCTTATGGGATGAGAGGGGGAAAGGAGTGTAATATGTAGCCAGCGCATGCAAATTATGGATGGAAAGGATCCCTCAAAATATATTCCCCAAAGGATAAATTTAGTATTTAATTCATTCAGAAAATGAACAAGCTCCTTCCCAGGTTTATTATAAGGTAAGCATACAGCATTATTAATGTATTTATTATTAATGTATGTATGTATGTATGTATGATTATTAATAATAATAATAATAATAATAATAATATGTATTTGTATAGCATCAGCAATGTACCTGGCACATTACAATAATCAATTATAGATCAGTCCCTGCCCCAGTGGGCCTACAATCAGATAGAGACAGTAGAGGGGAGACAGGCTAGAGGAACAGAGGGAGAGACAGAAATACATCCAAAAAGTTGGACCTGCAGCTTTGCTTAGCTTAGATACAGGGAAGAAGGAGAACCTAGGTAAATCAGGGAGGAGACTAAGGAGATGAGGAGCTAGGAACAGCTAGGTTTTCAGGCGGGATTTGATGGTTGGGAGAAGAACAAATGTATTCAGGGAGAGAGTTCCAGATATGGGGGGCAGCAAGGGAGAAGGGGCAGTGATAGCAAGGCAGTCGTGAGCAGACGAGCATGGGAGCAGAGTAGGAATGGAGCTCCCAGACAAGAGTCTGATGAGAAATGAGCACAGAAAGATAAGAGGGGGCAAGGCCATGATTGACGATAGCACGGATTTCCACACATGGAAGTCTGTTTGCGCTGCCACGGCCCTGCAACAGGCACCAGACTGGGGTAAAGCTGTAAGCAGGCCATCATGTTTGATGTCCTACTCACATTTACCCCAGTCCAGGTCCACAGTGCTTCCAGGCCACCCATCAGGGAGGAGAGGTGGGTCATTCTAAGCAGCGCAGGGGCATGGCGTGCAGACACATGTCCGCGCATTGCCTTGCCCTCTCCTCGCCCACTCCCTAGCCCTGATGCCATCACATTTGTTCAGCGGTCAGGTCAAATCCTGCCTGGAGTGAGGGACCTCACTCCAGGCAGGATTAGAGCGTGACGGCGCTCAGCACTGTCATGTGTGAAAATACACACACACACACACACACACACACACACTCTAAAATGGTTCTGGCCATGGTACCAGCAGGGATTGAATCCTGCTCTGTTTTATTTATTTATTTAGATTTCTCTATCACCTTTCTCCAAAGGACTGAGGGAAGTTTTCAGTATATTCCATCAGGCTTTCTCTAGCTCCTTCAGTGTTTCCTGATTTACTCCAGAAATCAATTTTCCTGATTTACCCAACATCCCCTTCTCCTGTTTAACTAAGCTAAGCACGTGTGCCTGCGACCTCTTGCCTTCATGATTATATCCTTGTTTTCCCCTGTTCCCCACACCTCTCATATCCTCTACCCTGTCTCTCCTAGATTGTAAGCCCCTTGGGACAGGCACCCTGTCTGTATTTAATAATTGTAAAGCACCAGGTACACTGCTTGTGCTATATAAACATAATAAAATTACATAAAAATACCCCCAAATGATTAAAAAACCCACATTAATTAACCCTTCCATAAATACCCATAAAATACATATAAGACCACACCCCATCTCTGCATGTCAAATCCTTTACCAAAAAGAAAGGTCTTACACTACATCCAGAAAATAAATGCTCAGGCTTGCATCTGAAAGCTCGTGCCAAAATAAAGAAATTTTCTTGTTAGTGTTTAAGGTGCCATAAGACTTTTTTTGCTTGGGCTTTGATGAACCTCCAGGATAAGGGAGTTCCACAGCACTGGAGCAGCAAGTTGAGAAACACCTCTCTGTGCACCCTCACAGAGGAACCTGACAGGCAGATGCTACTTGCAAGAGGTCATTTCTGGCTGACCACAGCCATCATGATGGAGAATAGGGGAGGAGGTGATCTTTCAGATATATGGGCCCAGGCCATCTTGGGCAGTACCTCTACTTGCTTTACTTTAATTTGAACTTTTACTATAAAGTTGGTGTGTTACACGATTCCAGTGGCAGCTGGTGGGGTGGAGGGTGGGACCAGAAGTGGGTGGGGCCAGCTCAACAGTGGGTGGAGCCAAGCCAAATTTTGAAATTAATATGGAATTTTACAGCATCAGTTCCCTGTCTGTAGAAAATGCAACATACTACCTACATCTGGATATTTGCATTACTCTTGAGATACACTCAGCTAAGCAGGCAAGCAAGAAGGACACTTTCAGTTTGTCTTGCTTTGCTTAAGAACCAACTTCATGGAAAGCCATAAGTACATTCATAAATCTGTAAAACATCCCTGTGTGCAAAGGATCACTGAATCAGAGTTTCCATTGTAAAAAGTCAGCATGTTTGCACTAGGCAAATCTATATAACAGGAGAAGCAGCAATTAAAATTTGGGTGTTCGTTTAGTGATTTTTAGGCTCATGAATCTAAACTTTAATGCACAGCAACATTTTCTCCACATGGCTTACATGTCTGACTGAAATGCCCCACATGCTCTTGGACTTTCTGGAGCACTGAAAAGCTGACTAGAACTTCCCCTGTCATTTACTTCTAAGGCTGCTGGAAAAAACCCCAACACATTTCAACTTGAAGAACCCAACTTTATTATTCCCCACCTCCCCTGGCCAGGGGGAAATCATGATTTATAATTTGATATGCTCTTACCCTTCCAAGTTCCAAACCAAGCAACAAGTTCCTTCCTTTCTCAGTCCCTCCTTGGCACCCACCCCCACCCTAAACAACAAATATAAGAAGACATTTTATCATCTTTGCCATCCTCCTCTGAACCCACTCCTATTTCTCAATGTCTTTCTTAAAATGAAGTGCCCAAAACTGGACACAGTACTCCAGGGGAAGTCTCACCAGTGCAAAATAGAGAAGAATTACTACTTCCCACAGCTTGGAAACAATGCTTCTGCTAATGTAACCTAACACTGCATTAGCCTTTTTTGCAACCAGCCACATCACATTGCTGACTCGTGTTCAGTTGTACATGAGGCCTCAGGCTGTACATCCGCGCAGGAGTGAACTTCAGCCACACGACTCTATGAAACCAGCTACTGATTTAAATACATCAAAAGCTGAATCCCCACCCTCTTGGGGATTACCATTTTCCTCTGGGCTTTAACTCCAAGGGAGTGGGGCCACATTGGCAAGGGGCTTGGAAGTTCCTTTGGCCCACACAACCTTTTTGATGCCCCCCCTCCCCAAAGGCTTGATTTCTCTAGGTTACTGGGGGTGCCCCGGCTGACCCAGAGAAATCAGGGCTTCCCAGTTTCTTGGGACAAATCCCAGAAAGGTGGCAACCCTACCCCCAAGGCTTCAGCCCAGCAGTCTCAGACCATCTCCAGGCAGTGCAGCACCCCCCATAAATCCCACAGATGGTCAGACATGACCTCAGTGCACCCAGGTCTTCAGGACATGGACTAGGTGGAACTGCTTGAGCATATTTGTTTGGCAGCTGCTGAAGAGCAGAAGGGACAACATTTATTTTGTATGAGATGGCAAAAGAGCTAAGGCTGGCTCTACTGCCTGCCACAATACCCATTTCTATTGCTATTAGTAGTGGAGATCTACAGAAAAGTAATTTGATGATATTCCCTCAGTGCATGAGGCCTGATGCTTCAAAGACCTATTTAAGAGCAAGTAGGGCTTATGTTTGTTTATTTATTTATTTGTTTGTTTATTGTTGTCACTTTATATATCACACCCATCCTGCCTCAGGCTTCTCTGTGATAGACCCTGAAGAGAATCAAATTTATTCCTCTGTCCCAAGATTCCTTTTGAATTTATGAATCAACAGGCCCCAGATGGACTACAAGCACCATGAGAAATTGCTGCCAGGAGATACATGACTTTTACCAGCTCACTGAAATGCTAGTGAATTAAACCAAAAAGGTTTTTACTAGGGCTGTACTGAATAGTACTTCCGAGTACTCAGGCCAAATACCGAAGTTCCGAATAGTTGGCCCAAGTACTCAGTGACCCTTTGACGCTGTTTCTGAAGTGTCAGAATTTGAATTCAGCATTCCGGACCTCAGAAAACTTTGGAAAGTTGTTGCAAAGTTCTTGAACCCACAGACAAAGCACTACCCAGAAATCACTACCCAGAAAAGCAGGCTAGCAAGAGTGGGACAATTGCTCGAGAAGACAACCCCAAAAAAGTATAACTGTGTGCAGAAATAAATAAATAAATAAATAATCCCCAACAGTAGTGTACCCACAGCATGGCCCACCATCAGTGGTGAGTGCACCCACTTTAATCGTTATGCCAACCAAGCAGTGCACAAAAGTGCAGGCTAGCAAAGGACATTCGCTCAAGAAGAATACAACAACCCTCGCAAAACAGTCTGCAACTGCGAGGAGAAATAACCTCACCAAAAAAAAAAGAAAAAGAAAAGAAAAGCCAGCAAGTACAGGCCCCCAAAGCAGTCACAAAATTAAGAAGCCTCCCCCCCTCCCAGGGGCACCCTCTTCCTTGGTATGGCATTGTGGCAATGGTAACTTGAACCGACCAAGCAAACTTGGGAAGTGAAGCCAGGTAGAGAGATCCCAGTCTGACTCTTGCCTCATGGTGCCAAGTAACTGGCAGAACAGTAGATATTATACTTTACAATGACCCAATTAGGGTCTGTTGTGTGCCATGCCACAGTCTAGACAACACACACAACCCCGTGAAACAGTGTGCAACTACGTAGAGAAATAAATCCCACCAAATAAATCCAGCAAGCACAGGCCCCAGCAACAGTCAAAAAATAAAGAAACCAGATATTCACACCCTTCCCCCTCCAAGGGCACCCTCTTCCTTGGCATGGCATTTTGGCAATGGTAACTTGAACAGACCAAGTAAACTTGGGAAGTACAACCAGACAGAGAGATCCCTCCTTGTGGTGCCAAGTGCCAACCAAGCAACAGACAGCAATGTGGCATCCAATTATTATTATAATTTTAAAAAACTGCATGACATGGTAAAGGGTAACATAACCCCCATCCATTGGCCCTATGGACAGGACAGGTAAAACCATACAATACCATACCATGCCAGGCCAAACCAGGCACCTCTCTCCCTCCACAGCCGATTACTTACAGATCCAGCAGCACTGTAGCATGCAGGGCAGCCAGATTCACCAAAGAGAATGGACAAAATGGCTGCAGTGCAAACACTTTTATTTTGCCCTTCCAGCCAATTCAAAAGCTCACCATCTGACTTGGCCAGCCAATCAAAACTTGCCATCTGGCTTACCATCACTCAATTGTTCCCTCCCATACTCCCTCCTACTAAATATGGCACTAAGTTTCATTTCCAGAAGAAGCACAACTGCCCACCAGCCCCCCACGTGCGCAATGGTTTCCGAAGTTTCCAAAGTTTTCCAAATAACGACATTGGTCCTCAGAACTTGGCCTTTCCAAACCTTAATTTATGTCAAATTCTAAAGTTTTCCAGAGACTTCATTTCAGCCCTAGTTTTTACCTCCTATGTTACGTTAAGTGCAAAATATGAAGATTTTAGTAGCAAAGCAGTTAAGGTTGCTGTGAAAAAAAAAGTCATTACATATCCACCTCCCAGGACCACCTCCCCCCCCCCCAAAAAAAGCCCAAGAGCACTCACCCCGCACAGCGTGGGCAACAGTTGTGAAGTAACTTGGAAAGTGCAGTGGGGTGGTGGTGTGTGAATAAAATCCAGCCCGCTCTCACACACTCACTCTCACTCACAAAAAAGCCCGTGCACATGAGGCAGAGGTGAACCTCTCCAGTCTGCCTCTCCCCAACTCCCCCTGCAGTTTGCTCTTAGCTTTGTGGTCAATGGACTGCATACTTCTGGTGTTATAAAAATGTAAAACAGTATGGGTGAAGTCACACATAACTCTGCTAAACTCCGATGTTTGCAGGGCCACAGAAGCTGTATAATCAGCCCCCGATGATCCCTGCATGTGAACAAGACACTCTGATTTCCAGCCCCACTTTAAAACTCTGATCTGATGATCTATTTGTCAGATCCGAGTTTAAAGCAGGGCTGGAACTCAGTGTCTCTTGCCCTCGAAAGATTAACTTACGTAAAAACCAATCTTAAACTATTGTGATTTAAAACTGGCTATCTTGACTCATGGGCTATAAATTTGCCCAGGATAGGCATATTCACTATTATGCTGGTTATTTTGTATCTAGGGTTCTTGCTACCATAAGACAAAGGCCCTGTAAGTTCTGCTAACTGGCAAATGCATGTTTGGAATCCAAACTATATGTTATTAGGAACGGAATGTTGTGCCATTGGGCTATATTATAAGCCTGAAATGGAAATTATGTGTCAGTAGGAATAGCCAGTAGTCGATACTATATTATTTTAATTTGGCTAGTCCATTTGACATATATGATTTTAATAGTAAAAACATTGTAAATGAACTGAATGAACCTCAAGGATCTAACATGACTATGTGTGTCCACTATGTTTATTTAGCTATTTTTCATCTGTATTTTGTATTATATGTTTTGCTTGCTTTGTTTATGATTTTACTTTGTTTGTTGGCCATGGCGAAATGCTCATGCCTAAAATAAATAAATAACAGTAGCCACATGCAACAGTGATCAGGGGATCATTTGGGGCTGTTTATACAGCTTCCAGGGCCAGACATCGGAATTTAGTGGAGTTACATGTGAGTTCACCCTAAGTCTCTTCCATTTTATTAAGAATAGCTGAGTGACATGGGGTGATTTCAGACGTTACGTGAACACGGTGAACCACGGTGAATACCCACCTGTGGTCACCGCCGTGTCCCGTACGTCTGTTCGCGGCACGCCAGATGTTGGCCACGGTCAATCCCCACATGGGGTTCGTTTGAACCACGCTTCCCGGGCTAGCCCGGGGAAGGTCCCAGGAAGCGTGGTCAAACGGACCCCGGGCCGTGGCCAAGGAAAAGTAATGTCTGGCCGCGTGCCACGGCCCGGCCGGACGCGGCGGCCGCATTGGCACCGCCGCCCGCCCGTCTCCTCGGAGGGCGGGCGGCGGGGTGCATGGAGGGGGCGGGGCTGCGCGGCCGCACGTTGTGCCGCGCGTCCCCGGCCCCTCCCACTTTCCCCGCCGGGATCCCCCCGGCACGTCTGTTGTGCCGTTACGGGGTGACCCCGGTGGGGAACGAAGCCGGTGGTGCCGGTATGGGGCCAACGGCCGCCGTATCGTCTGAAAATACCCATGGATTGAAACTACAGGATGAAATCTTAACTTCAGCTTTCCCTTCCTTCAATGAAGTGGAATAATACAGGGTTGGAAATTGAAGCCAGCATGAAGACCCTTAGGCACATCTTCTATACTGGGATGAATTTTGTCCTCTGTGTTAAGATTGTTTGTGCGAGTTGTTAGTTTGGTTCCCTGAGCAGCTGTGTCAAAGGAAACCTCAGGGGGTAGTTTGAATAAATGCTTTGCTGATTTCAAGCTATTTTAGTAAAGTAACTTGTTACTATGGCATTCGGGCCACACACTCCAATATATTATATAGGAATCTATGTATTTAGTGACATGACAAGGCACCAAGCATGGTCCCTTTAGGTGCATACAAAATCATAGAGAAAGAATGTACATTTCACCCATGAAGGTGAGTAGCCTGATGTCCCAAGCGCTCTGCCCACGTAAACCCCATTCACTTCACTGTGGCTTTGTGCTGGTAAAGCACTCTGAGGACTGAACTTAAATTGCTACAGATTCCTTCAAAAGAGGTCTCTTTCCACTTGAGCCGAAGCATTCTTGTAAAGATATGCTTTGTTCCTTTACTGAAACAATCACAGGCCCTTTTTACACAGGCGGCACCCATGCATGAACCCCCAGGAGTGTTCATGTGTGGGCACCGCCCATGTACACTAGAGGTGTGCATCAGGGGCCTGTGTTTTTCATTTTCATTTTTTGTTTTCGGTATTTAAATCTGTCACTTTCATTTTCATAAATATCAAATTTTGTTTTCGTTTTTGCTTTCGTTTTCAATTTCCATTGGTTTCAATAGAAAACACAGTTTTAGCTCTAACTTTATTATTATTATTATTATTATTATTATTATTATTATAATATTTGGCTGAAACCTAGAAGGAGTGTACCTCCAATGGAAGGCATTAAGTGTACCAAATTCCAAAAAGATTGGAGAAAGTAATCCAATTTTATAAGCAGTTGAATTATATTATTTGCATAAATCTTCATATATATGAGATGTGCATGTAGTTTTTGTTATTAAAATAATGATAACAAAAATTGTCATTTTCATTATTGTTATTACAATAATGACAAATAATATTATTGAAAATAGAAATGAAAATGACATTTTTTTAAATTAAAGGGAAAAAAACTAAAAAATGTATTTCCAGCTATACCTTTTTTGTTTCTTATTCAATTCTGATGGAATTTGGAGAGGTTGTGCCCCCTATGGAGGGCACTATGCGTATTTTCAGACATTACGAGATCACAGTCAACCACAGTGAATCTGCACAGGGTGAAAGTGATTCTGTAATGTCTGATGGGGGAACGGAAGTTCCACCTCAGATGTTCACCCCCGTGAATCACAGGGGGGAATCAGATTCACCGCGCGATCGAGGTCCTTCCTGGACCATCCCCGATCACATGGTGAATGAGATTCCTCCCCGTGATGAAGGGGACAGTAACGTCTGTCCCCTGACCATGGCCTGGAATCCGTGGCAGGATTCCGGGCCATGGTCAATGCTGAGGGGGGTGGTGGTGGCTGGGCGCCCACCTGTCTCCTGGAGGGCGGGCAGCCAGGGCAGTGGGGGGGGGCAGGTCTGTGAGGCCACATGTTGCGCTGCACAGCCCCATCCCCTCCTCGGATTCCCTGCCAGGATCAGCCACCGCGCCTGTTAGCCCATGATGCGGTGGCCCCAGTGGGGAATCAAAGGGTTGTTTTCGTGCGGGGGCCAATTTTCCCCATCATGTCTGAAAATACCCTATGTGTACCAATTTTAGAAATGATTAGGTAAAGGAAACAGATTTTAGAAGCAATTGGATGTTGTACTTTTAAGAAAGGCTCCGTACACATTCATGGCTACAACGTTTTTATCTTCCATCCAATTTGCATAAAACCTATGCATGTTATGTCCCTCCAGAAGCTGAACAATCCTGCTGCCTTTCCAAACGATTGGATAAAGGGTCCTGATAGTATAAGACATTAACTTGAAAATTCATTTCCAGCTGTAACATGTTTATGTTCTATTCTGTTTACAAGTCATTTAGCAGGAATGTATCACATACCTGCCCTGTCATCCCTACCAAACTACAGGACAATTTGATAAAGGTACCCAATTCTATAAGCAATTGAAGTTGTCCCCTTGAAGACCATTATTAAGATAAATAGAAGCACATGCAGTGCCAGTCAGAGGCAGGCACCTGGCATGGAAGGGGGAGGGAGTCTGTAAGACGGAGGATGTGGAGTAACCCAAAAGACTGACAAACACATTCACTGGCCAATTATTGCATGCTTCCAGTTTGGTAGTGGCTTCGAGGCAGCCATAGGAGACGCCCCTCAGGTGGACATAGAAGGGACATAACTGGGACGTTGGGGATAGCATCCCAACAATCAGGAGACATGGTTTACACATCCAGGCTGGCCAGTTATCATCACAATCACATCCTGCAGCACTGTGACAGAGGACATAAGAGAATCTCTATTGGCTCATTTCTAAACAGATACTTCTGACTTCCCAGTGGGGTAGAGATGTTGGCAAGGTCACAGCACATAATGAGGCTATTTGGTTGACATTTCTGCTGGCCAATTGGCATCACAAACCAATTTTATACCATAGTGACACGTAAGAGAACCCCTGGCATAGGCTCCTTCTCTGCATATGCTGTGCAGGCATATAATATTGGGACCCTTTATGAAATTTTTCTGATATTTGGCAGAGATGATAATAAAAGCATGGTAAACAGTCCTGATAAATTTCATGTACACTTGTTGGACTACAAAGATATTACAGTCAGACATACATTTAAAAGTTAATTACTTATACCACCAGAACCCTTTATCCAATCCTTCTGAAAGTTGGTAGGGATAGTAAATATGGGAAGGGGTATAAACTTGCCAAGTTTCATCTACATTAAATGTGAGACAAAGAGGTTACATCTAAGAACGTATATTAAGAGTTTTGAAAATAAAATAATTTAACTGCTTCTAAAATTGGATTTCTTTATCCAATCTTTTTAGAATTTTGTACAATTATTGCCTTCCATTGGAGGTATAATCACCCCAGGTTTCAGCCAAATATAGTGAAAAACAGAAAAGCTAAATCCAAAAATGTGTTTCCAATTGAAACCAATGAAAAACGAAAACGACAATTTGATATTTATGAAAATGAAAAACGAAAATGAAAATGACATGGGCCCCTAGTGCACACCTCTAGTAACTTCTTTGCCTCACATATAATGTAGCTGAAACTTGGCAAGTTTATATTAATTCCCATTACTATCTCTGCCAACTTTCAGAAGGATTGGATAAAGGGTCCCTGGTCAGGGAGAACATTGCAGAGAAGCTAAATGAGTTCTTTGCATTGGTCTTCACTGTAGAGGATTTCTGGGAGGTACCCATGCTGGATCCTTACTTTGTGGGTGAGGAATTGGAAGAGCTTTTACAAATCAATGAGATGTTGGAGAATGTTCTAGGGCAAATTCACAAACTGAATACTAACAAGTCACCAGGGCCAGATGGCATTCACCCCATAGTTCTGAAGAAACTCAAATATGAAATTGCAAACCTACTATTAGTAATTTATTACCTGTCACTAAAATCTGCCACTGTACCCGAGGACTGGAGGATGGCAAATGTAACCCAATATTTAAAAAGGGATCCAGAGGTGATCCTGGAAACTACAGACAAGTAAGCTTGACTTCTGTGCCGGGCAAAATAGTGGAAACCATCATTAAGTACAGAATTACAGGACATGGTGACAAACACGGCTTAATGGTGAAAGTCAAAATGGATTTAGTAAAGGTAAGTCATACATCACTAATCTTTTAGAATTCTTTGAGGGTGTAAATAAGCATATGGACAAGGGAGACCCAGTGCACCTGGATTTCCAGAAAGCATTTTATAAGGTCCCTCATGAGAGACTCTTGAGAAAATTAAAAAGTCATGGGATACGAGGTTGTGTCTTACTATAATAATAATAATAATAATTTATTACGGCCAAATCCAAAACATTCACAAACAAACAAATACAAGTCAACATCAGTTAAAACAAATTTTCCTGAGTCCAAAAAGTTTTGGCTCATAGTCAAATAAACCCCACAAAACCCACCAGGTAAAAACTCAAAAAACCCAAAGGCCAACACTTAACAAGGCAGGTGCCATGACTCTTCACTCACTGCTCAGGGGACGTTTAAACTGAAGAAATAATGTGTGTAAATTTATAGCAGCTACCAGGAATAGAGCTACCACTTCTGAGATAGATGGAACCTCATCAGCCAATGCCAAAAGAGACAGATTATGGTCAGTACGTCCTGGTAGTTTCTGGAGAAAAGCCGACAGATATTTTTGACGAATTTGGTCATATAACCAGCAATGGAACATAACATGGGCAGAAGTCTCGACAGATTGCTGATTGAAAGGGCAAAGGCGTTCTGAGAAACTGACGGCAGAGAAACACCCTTCCAAAACCCGGGTGGGCAAGGCATTGAGCCTGGCTAACATAAAAAGATGCTTACCCCTAGGTGCAATTGATGAGGACAGGTAGGAAGCCAAACTCAATTGGGGCCTTACATAGGGCAAATAGCTTGCAAGATGAAGAGTGGTTGTTATTGCAGCCATCTCTTCCTGCTGTTCCCTATCCTCCAACCTGGTTAGGAGCTCGTTCACCACTACTGCCAGCTCCTTGCCAGTCCAATAATCTGGGCTAAACCCCAGCTGACGCAGGAAGGCCTCCATGGCCTGCTGCCATGAACTCTTAAATGAGTTGTTGGTCAAATACTGAACCAACCCTCTAGCTGCAGAATGGTGTAGCTTAGCCCAGCATTTAAGTGCACCCCTCCATGCCACAGATGACCATCTTGTCTGTCCCAACTCCTGTCTGATGGCCGCAAAAGGAGTAGCTCTGGGGATCTTCAACTGCCTCTGGAAGAAGCGAGCCTGTATGCTATCCAGCTTCCCGATATTTGAGGGAAGAAGGGGCGCCCAAACCTCGACCCTGTAAAGTAGCTGGGCCCGTACTCTAGCATTCAAAACCTTTATTTCTGGGGATAAGACCCTTCCCCCAGTGCAACAATGAAGTCTGAATAAAGAGAAGGAGGCCCCCCTGACCTGTGACAATGCCTTCTCTAGATAGTCCTTCCAAGACCCAGTCGCCTGGAAGAGTAAGCCCAATTATTGGAAGGATTTGACTTGGTCAACTCTGCGGCCACTGATGGACCATTTGTGGGACTTGCAGGCTCTAGTGAATATCAAGATTTTGGATTTCCCATAGTTGATTTGTAACTTGTTTTGCCAACAAAAATTGGCAAAACAAGCTAATTGCCTATTTGAACCCACCCAAGTTTGAGATAGCATTGCAATGTCGTCGGCATACAGCAGACTCCCTACTGCATGATCAGCCAACTTGGGGGTGGGGGAGAAGATCGGATGAAGCCAACAATGGGACCACTCCATTTATAAAAAGGTTGAAAAGGGTAGGAGCCAGGACACAGCCCTGTCTAACTCCCGTCCCTGTTGGAATTTCCTCAGTCAAATATCCCGACCGACCTAACTTGACCAATAAAGAAGTGTTGGCATGAAGTTGTTGCAACAAAAAAAGGAGACAATTATCTATGCCAAAAGACGCCAACCTGTCCCACAAAACAGCCCTGTCAACCAGATTGAAAGCAGCCCGGAGGTCTAGAAAGGCCACGAACAACTGCCCATTTATGGTGGTATATTTCTCTTCCAGATGTTGCAAGATTAGGCAATGCTTGACCGTTGAGCGCCTGCTCTGAAAACCAGCCTGCTCAGGGCATAACACCTGATCCCGGATTATCCAATCGTTTAGTTTAAGCAGCAACCACTTGCCATACATTTTACAGGTGGTACAAAGCAGACTGATGGGCCTATAATTTGCTGGAAGCACACTATCTCCCTTTTTATGAATAGGTAGCACTATAGCCGACCCCCACTGAGAGGGAATTTTCCCTGTATTGTTTACAGCGGTGAATAAAAGTGCCAACCTTGGTGCCCACCACTCCACTGACCTCTTGAACAAATTGATCGAGATCAGGTCTGGGCCCGGGGCTTTTCCACTCTTGAAGGATCCGATAATCTTGGCCACCTCAGTAGCCGAGACCGGAGGCCACAGAGGTAAGGCCGATGCCTCCTCCAAACGGCTCGAGGGAACCACTGGGGCCTGGTCCACACCAAAAAGATCCTGGAAATGAGAAACCCATCTGCCAAAACCTTCTACCATCTCTGGAATTAGCCACCACTACAAGCCTATTCCAGAAATTATCCCAATACTGCGCTTTCTTCCCTCTAACAGTCACCTTGTATACTTTCTACATGAGAGATGCCCCCTGAAGGTTTACCCAGATCTTTTACCATCTGCCAAAACCTTCTACCGTCTCTGGAATTAGCCGCCACTACAAGCCTATTCCAGAAATTATCCCAATACTTGGCTTTCTTCCCTCTAACAGTCACCTTCTATGCTTTCTTTAACTTGAGGTACTGTATAGGCAGGGCAGCTGCTTCACTCTTCCTATAGTCGTGGTAAAGATCCAGGAGCCGCCACCTAAGTTCCCTGCATTCCTGATCAAACCATGTTTTAGCATGCCAATTTAAAGGGCACAATCCACCAGACTTGGGCCCGCAGGAAGACAGGATGGAGCCCAAGGATTTCATCATTCCAGAGAATTGATCTATCACCAGGCCATCCACATCTCCGCCTCGCTGGGAGACTTCCCCAGCAATCTCTGGTTTCCTCATCATAAAGGAATTCACCTTCATCCATGTAGCATCCGACAATTTGACAGAAAAATGATGCGGACCTAAGGAAGCGACAACTGGACCTTCAATTGGGGGGGCAACAGTGACTCCCTGTAGATACAGTCACAGCGTCAATGGAAAATGGTCACTGCCCACGGCAGTTACCCATGGCAAAGTTCTTAATAACAGGAACAAGATCCTGAGAAACAGCCATGTAATCGCAGACACTGAAGCCAGCAGGGCCCACGTAGGTGAATTCACCCTTTGCGTCACCAAAGCCAGATCCATTCAATATGGAAAAGGAGTGTTCCATTACTAATTTGGCCAACATAAGGCCTGAATTATTATTTATGGTGTCCTTAGATCTCCTGGGTCCTATAGGACCGATCTCCCCGCTATTCCCCTCGGTTGGGGCGGGACTATTCTCCTCCTGAGCCAGGCGAGCATTAAAATCGCCTGCCAGAATAATCCCGGCCCTGGGATGATGCTGAACAACCTCCTCCAGTAGCTCCCACAAAAGTGATCAAAATCTAATGCTGTACGATTTGACATTGGCAGGGGGAATATACACTGTAATTAAGGCAACATAAAAAGCCCCCGTCTTTATTACTACGGCCAAAGAGCAAGGTGGCCTGCTATAAGTGGTGATTACCAATTCCTTAAGCCAGTCTGCTATGAGCCATGCTATTCCTCCAATTGGACGACTCCTGGTGACTGGCGCTTGTGCAGGCAAACAGAAAACTATAATTTTCAAAAACAGGTTGATTAATTAGCCAAGTCTCTTGGAGAGCAATAACTGAAAAACCCAATAAAAATTATCTAACTTCTGGGCACAGCAATGATCTTAGCCAGCCTTCGCAGTTCCATGAACAAACACCAAGAGTCTTCGAGTTATGACACTGCCTGTTTCAGGGGGCTAAAACCCCCACCCCTTCTACCTTGGTCAAATCAGTTTAGCCCAAGGGGACATCACTACCTAAAGTCAATACCTGTTCGGACTGGCTATTTGGGTCCAAGGCAGCTGCCCCCAAATGGCTATTAGCCCCAGTCATACCATCCTTCACCCCAGCCTTTGTCAAATTTGCCAAGTCAGAAAAAATAGAAGAAGCAAAATCAGTTATATCCATTGGAGGGGGGGGGGGAAGGTAAGGAAAATGTTCACACTGGGCCTGAGCTTGTTTTTGGTGAAGGAGGAGGCTTAACCCAGGCTTGCAGCATAGCCAATTTTGTTAATCTGACCCCAATGGGATCCCGTAGGTCACCATTTTGGGTATCCTTAGGATCAGGACAATCCCCCTCCTTTGAACCCAGGGAACTGTGGACAGGTGGCTCTGGAGCTGCAGCAACCACTGACACAGACGCTGCCCTCGGTAACAGAGGGTGCTTGACATTATCAACCAAAACCTCTCCCAGTATAACCCCCTAAGAGGCAAACAATCGTGCTTTTGACAAAAGTTCCTTAACCACCTGGGCAGAGCAAAAATATATTACTAATCTTTGGGTATAGCCGGCAGCAGGGAGAATCTGAAAGGGACAAAGCTGCCATGGGGGAAAGGTATATGCCAAAATGGAAGACAGATGGTATTGAATAGCTGCTTTGGTCTGCCATCTGGGAAATATCCCGTTTGGCAGTGGAAAAACCCTCAAAGCTATAGCAAACCAATTGACAGAGAGGGAAGAGGGATGAGGGCCCCCCCTATAATTGAGGGACTGCACCCCACCACTCTTTTGTCTATCTGGGGGGTTACCCTGGATAGAAACCTGCTGGGGGCTAGTAACTTGGGGCAAACCATCCCTGGGGGTATGCAAAGCTGGATGCAAGCCTGTACTAAATGCTATCACATGATCCACAAGAACTTGTAATCTATCCCCCTGGACTGTTAATATTTGCCAATGCCCTCCAGCTGTAGGTATAACTTTTTGACAAGATCTGTGATGAGCAGACATTGATCATCTAATATTTATATAAAAGCGTATTGGTGGTGATAACTGCATCCTGTGCATATTTGGAAGGGGGGTTCCCCGTATCAGATTCTATAAAGCAAGGTAGGAGTGAACCCTCAAAACTTGGGCACCCCACACTAGGGGGCTAAGCTGTAATGAGTGGGGAGATAACATCGACCCAGAAACCAACAGGGATCCATCCCTCGATGTCCCGGCTGAAGTGCTTGGTATGGCTGGGAAGAAAAAGTCCAACCTCTTTTGTTTGGGAGTCGGTTGATCGCTAAATTTAACTGGGTTTTGGCGCTCTCTTTTTCTCGCCATAATATATGTCACCCCTCCAACCAAACTGGTCTGTCCCACCACTCACCAATTAATAAGGGTAACAAAGCCAGGTAACTGGCCCCCAATACATGCCCCCCAAGCACACTAGGTCTCCAATAGCCCTCAAGGGGACTCCACCCCAGTGGGAAGCCCTCCTCCCAGCACAGATGTGAACTTGGTTGCTCGTTTGACCAATAACAGAGATACACCAG
Organism: Sphenodon punctatus; assembly: GCA_003113815.1. Lineage (NCBI taxonomy): Eukaryota > Metazoa > Chordata > Lepidosauria > Sphenodontia > Sphenodontidae > Sphenodon > Sphenodon punctatus. Next base: position 5,192,430 of record QEPC01005108.1, read on the forward strand.
AACAGCTGTGGCGGGTCCGATGAACAAGTCACCTCCAGGACCCTGACACAGCCACTCACCCCCAACAGCTTTATTAAGTAAACTGTTATTCAATGGAGTAACTAGAGACTTTTACTATAAACACTAAGACTATATGTCACAGCCAGCCGTTGCCATTCCCATACCTCCACGGTCAACTTCCCTGGTTCAGCACCTGCTAAGTTACCACATTCATTCCTCCCTTCTATCAACCAGGCAGTAACATCCCCTCTATTAATCTCGACCACTGCCCCAGGGATAATACTGAACCTTGAAACCAATAACTAAAATGGAGCAAACAGAGGCCACAGATCCTGCTCCGGATTGTGCCGAAGAGCCCGCAAAAGGGTGCGCCCTTGTGCGCGCAGCCCTTGTGCGCGATGCCCAGGTGCACGCCTATGGTGTCGCTGTGACCTGACTGTCTCTTTTGTCCCGGCAGGTCCTTGGCTCCACCCCCGGCAGCGCTTCACTCAGGTGAAAGGTAAGTGAGCGGGTGGGGAGGGGGAATGTTCCCAACAGCTCCATGGTGTCTCCGCACACTGGCCTGACTGTCTCTTTTGTCCCAGCAGGTCCTCAGCTCCACCCCCGACAGCGCTTCACTCAGGTGCAAGGTAAGTGAGCGGGTGGGGAGGGGCAATGTTCCCAACAGCTCCGCGGCATCTCCGCACACTGGCCTGACTGTCTCTTTTGTTCCGGCAGGTCCTCGGCTCCACCCCTGGCAGCGCTTCACTCAGGTGCAAGGTAAGTGAGTGGGTGGGGAGGGGGAATGTTCCCAACAGCTCCGCGGCGTCTCAGCACACTGGCCTGACTCTCTCTTTTGTCCCGGCAGGTCCTCAGCTCCACCCCCAGCAGCACTTCACTCAGGTGCAAGGTAAGTGAGCGGGTGGGGAGGAGGAATGTTCCCAACAGCTCCGCGGCGTCTCCGCACACTGGCCTGACTGTCTCTTTTGTCCCGACAGGTCCTCGGCTCCACCCCCGGCAGCGTTTCACTCAGGTGCAAGGTAAGTGAGCAGGTGGGGAGGGGGAATGTTCCCAACAGCTCCGCAGCATCCAATAAAGTAGTTCTAAAGTATGGCCAGGACACGAGAGAGAGAGCAGCAGCAGCGCCCCTGGGAATGGGGGTTTGGAGCTAGCAGGCAGCAGAGTGAGGCTCCGGGCCAGGTTTGAGTACAATGATGTCCTCATCCTCCTCTCAGTCGCTGCTGCCCCCCCCCCCCAAAACTCGGAAGTTCACCCGGGCGCTGAGAAAGCCGGGCCTAGTGTCTTACTATGGATCAGAAACTGGTTAAAATATAGAAAGCAAATAGTAGGACTAAATGGTCAGTTTTCACAATGGAGAGATGTAAAAAGTGGTATGCCTCAGGGATCTGTATTGGGACCGGTGCTGTTTAATGTATTCATTAATGATTTGGAAAAGGGTGTTAAGAGTGAGGTGATCAAATTTTCAGATGACACCAAGTTATTCAAGGTAGTTAAAACATGAGCACACTGTGAGGAACTGCAACAGGATTCTTACAGCACTGGGTGCCTGGGCATCTTAATGGCAAATGAGATTTAATGTGGATAAGTGAAAAGTGATGCATGTAGGGAAAAATAATTCAAACTATGTGTACACAATGCTGGATAATAAGCTAGGAGTTACAACTCAGGAAAAGGATCTGGGGGTGGTTGTGGACAATATAATGAAATTGAAAGCGCAGTGCGCAGCAGCAGTCAAAAAAGCAAACAGAATGTTAGGAATTATTCAGCAGGGGCTAGAGAATAAAACTGAGGAGGTCATAATGACTCTATACAAGTCAATGGTGCAAATATTATGTGCAGTTCTGGTCGCCCCATCTCAAAAGCTGAACTAGGAAAGGTGCAGAGAAGGACAACAGAAATGATCAAGGGCATGGAAGGGCTCCCGTATGAGGAGAAGCTTTGTAGGTTGGGGCTCTTCAGTTTGGAGAAGAGATGACTGAGAGGAGATATGATAGAGGTCTATAAAATCATGAGTGGTGTGGAACTAATAAACAAGGAACAGTTATTTACCCTCTCAGCTAGTACTAGAACTAGGGGACACTCCATGAAACTCATGGGTGGCAAGTTTAAAACAAATAAAAGAAAATATTTTTTCACTCAGTGTATAATTGGGTTGTGGAATCTACTGCCAACGACTGTTGTAAGGGCCAGTACTATAGCTGAGTTTAAAAGAGGTTTGGACAAGTTTCTGGAAGATAGGTCCATTAGCAGCTATTAGCCAGACAGGATCAGGGAACGTGACGGGACCTGGGGGAAAACAACAGGGAATGTATCCCCATTGTGAGCTGTTGGGTGCTTCTCCCAAGGCACCGTGATTGGTCACTGTAGGAGACAGGATGCTGGGCTAGATGGACCATTGGTCTGACCCAGTATGGCACGTCTTATGTTCTTATCTGTTTAGGAAAGAGCCAGTAGAGATTCTCTTATGTCCTCTGTCACAGTGCTGCAGGATGTGATTGTGATGGTAATTGGTCAGTTTGAATGTGTAAACCATGTTTCCTGATTTCTGTGATGCTATCCCCAAAGTCCCAGTTATGTTCCTTCTATGCCCGCCTGAGGGCCACCCCCTATTCCCGCCTTGAAGCCACTACCTATTGGTCCTACAAAGCTGGAAGCATACAGTAATTGGCCAGTGAATGCGTCTGTCAGTCTGTTGGGTTGCTCCACATCCTCCCTCCTACAGCCTGCCTCCCCCTTCCATACCAGGTGCCTGCCTCTGACTGGCACTGCATGTGCTGCTATTTATCTAATAATGGTCTTCAAGGGGACAAATTCAATTACTTATAAAATTATATCCCTTTATCAAATTGTCCTGTATATTAGCAGAGATGTCAGGAATGGTTTGTGATACATTTCTGTCCAATGTTTTATAAACAGGATGGAATATAAAAATGTTACAGCTTGAAATATATATTTATGTTAATGTCATATAACATCAGGACCCTTTATCTAATCTTTCTTAAAAGTGTCAGAAATGTTAAGCTTGTGGAGGGACAGAAGATGTACAGGATTTATGCAAATTAAATGGAAGATAAAGAAGTTGTAGCCATGAATGTGTATGGAGCCTGTCTTAAAAACACAACATTCAATTACTTTTAAAATCTAATTTCTTTATCTAATCTTTCTGAAACTTTGTACACATGGATCTCTCCATTGTAGGTACAATTACGCCAAGGTTCAGAAAATTTGAATAAGAATCAAAAAAGGTATAGCTGGAAATATGTTTTCCAGTTTTTCCCCTTTATTTCAAAAACAAAAAGTCATTTTCTTTCTATTTTTATTATTATTATTTGTGGTTTTTGTTATTGCAATAATGATAATAAAAACAACAATTTTAGTTATAGTTATTGTAATAACAAAAACAACATGCATACCCCTAAACTGTGATGGGTGTGTGGCTGTGCATGCTTCTGCAGAACATGCATGCACACCTACACCCACCCATCACCCATGCATGGAGCAACCAGAGAAAAGGGTGGAGATCAGTGTTTGCCAGTGTGGGACCCGTCTGCACCCTTGCCCGCACCCACTGCCCTGTATCGCTGTGCACTGCAACCCCCCCCCCAACGCGGCCCACGTAAAAAGGGCCATAGATTCACTTATCATGTCCATAACTTGCAATCCATACATTACAGACCATAGCTGTTCAGTAAAAAAATAAAATAATACAAAATATATATAATCATTATCAGTGGAAGCATGCTAATCTCTTGAAAAGAGATGGAGTTGAATCTGAATCTGAGTGCTTTTGGAAAATTCAGATCCAGATTATGTAGTTTAGCTCTGTTAGGGGTCAGGAACCGAACCATATCTCTGGCAATCTTCAAATTTGGAGAAAGTTTCGATTGTGCATATCTAAATTTTTTCCATCTTATTTTGTGTAGTTCTAGTTTTCCGACCTTTCAAAATTACTATGGGCCATGAGAAACTGCTAATTAGTGCCACAATCCTTAAATCACTTAGGGTGTTTATAGATGTGACAGCAGAGCACCGCTGTCACAACCCGATCCAGGTCAGGAATATGCTGGCAACACAGGGTGATTTCAGACATTACGTGAACACGGTGAACCATGGTGAATACCCACCTGTGGTCACCGTGTCCCGTACGTCTGTTTGTGGCGCGCCAGATGTTGGCCACGGTCAATCCCCACATGGGGTTCGTTTGAACCATGCTTCCCGGGCTAGCCAGGGGAAGGTCCCGGGAAGCGTGGTCAAACGGACCCCGGGCCGTGACCAAGGAAAAGTAACTTCTGGCCGCGTGCCACGGCCCGGGATCCCCGGCGGGATCCCGGGCCGTGGCACGTTCGGCTGGCCGCGGCGGCCGCATTGGCCCCGCCGCCCGCCCGTCTCCTCGGAGGGCGGGCGGAGGGGTGCGTGGAGGGGGCGGGGCCGTGCGGCCGCACGTTGCGCCGCGCGGCCCCGGCCTCTCCCACTTTCCCCGCCAGGATCCCCCCGGCACGTCTGTTGTGCCGTTACGGGGTGACCCCGGCGGGGAACGAAGCCGGTGGTGCCGGTACGGGGCCAACGGCCAGCGTCACGTCTGAAAATACCCACAGTCTGGACCCAGTCCACTGGCACAACAAACATGCAGGCAGCTGGGCCACTGGGGCAGGCAGGGAAACACAGGGATGTGTGGCTGCCTGGCCCTGCCCTGTGCTGCACCCAGCACCTCCCCTCCTCCCCAAACATAGCACCAGCCCCCACCCCCCAACTGGGAACAGTAGACTAACACATTATAGCCCATTTAGGTCTGGGTGTGCTGTTGCCCAGGCATATTGCTGGTTAGCCTGGTCTGGAATCCCAGAGATCTCCTGGATTCCAACCTGGGCTCATCACCAACACACCAGGGAACAATCCCAGGCAACACCTGGCATCCCACCCAACAAACATGCCAGTGGCTTGCAAGCTGCAGGAGGCCACCATCAGGCTTTTGACACCCTTAGTGCACTGTACTCCATTCAAGTAGAAACTTTAATGTACTTTATAATGTAAACTTTAGTGTACTCAGTTAAAGCAGAAACCTTTGCACTGTGTATTCAGAAATGTGTCACACCAAGCCCAGCACTAATGCAGAGTTTCACAGATCCAGCATTGAGTTTTGACAAATTCTAGGACCAAGCTGCAGACTTTGTAATCACTGACAGTTATTGTTATTTTTGCTGAATTTCAGGAATGCGTTCAACAGATTTTCATACATAATTTGCTGAAAACACTTTTGAGCACTGAAATACAAAGGTTTCATCATAATAATGAAACTACCCATCACTAAGGAGAGATTTCACTCTTGTGCTTCAGTAGGGTTACTACTGAAGTTATTGGCAGAACACTTAAACATTTCACTATTGTTGAAACATGTAATAATGTCCTTAAAAACTACTTAGCCCTCAATACTTAATTATGCAGTAATTTCACTGTCATTTTAAATGACAGTCATTAGACAGGCTAACTAGCCACTTATTATTCAAGTGCTTTGTGGTTATGTAAAAATACAGAAGTAGCTCATGGATCAGCAGAAGTTAAACAAACAATGTCTTGGGCTGATATTTCATAATCTGGAATCATTATTCTTTGGTCATAATATGCCACAATTCAGCAAATGTTAACCATGCCTAGACGTTAGTTGGGCTGGGTGTAAAAGAGGCAGTATTGCTTGAGCAACTCACTTTAAGACTTTTATTTTACTGTATTCTACACTGAAATTCATACGGTCACAACAATCACTTCATGATTTGTCACACACTGTAGATTGCAAAGTGCCTGATATATAGGACCTATTTGATCACTGAGGAAGCACAACCCTCCCTCTGTGGTTGCTGAAAAAAACCCCTACTAATGGTTAGCACTTATCCTTGTCAGACACAGGTAAGATGCACCCATTGGAGTTGCAGTACAAAGACCAATTAAATATATGAAGAGGAGATCTGTATTCACTTTGGGAGGGAAATAAGAAAAGTGAATTAGCTTACACCAGTTGTTACCAAACTGCAGTGTGCAGGTCAGTGATAGCTTATAAAGCCATGATAAGTAGTCTGCAGCTTGTTCACATAACCAGCTATAGATACAGCAAAGTGACTTCTGTCCATGAGGGCAGCATCATAGCCATCTCTCTAGGAAGGTGGGCTGGGAGTCCTGTACATCAATTTTTGTAGAACCTCTATACAAGTTCAACTAAATTCAACTCAGGCAGAAGTAAATAAATGGTCAGAAGACAAGAGTTGATTTCCATTTCTCTTAAATAAATGAGCAGTATAAGTTTTACTCATGCACTACTTTATCCTCTTGGCTAAAAATATCAGTACCTTTGAGAAAACCAATCAATTCTTGGTTGTGTGTGGTTAAAATACTGTAGCATGTAGACTCTCCAAGCATGTAGTTCAATGTGGCAGCACTCCTGTTCCTATCACTCACCTGAACAGCAGGGGAAAGGAGTAAGGATGGGCGAACAGATCGTGGCTCGGGTTTGGCCGCTTGGTTCGGCTGTTCGGTTCAGCTGCGTTCGGCTCGTCCGTTCCGTTCGGCCGTTCGGTTTGGCTGCGTTTGGTTCGGCTGTTCGGTTCGGCAGTTCGGTTAGTTTGCCGGGTTCGGCCATTTGGTTCGGTTCTGTTCGGTCTGAACGTTCGGTTTGCCTGTTCGGTTCGCTCACCAGGTTCGGGTTTGGTCATGTTCGGTTCGGTCACGTTCGATGAACTAACACAAGAGCGTGATTGTGCCGGAAACAGGAAATTCATGTGCGTGCGAGCTGCATGGCAAGTGGGTGGGTGTTTGGCTGGGTGTCTGACTGTCTGTTCGGTTTCGATGTTTGGGTGTGCTGTTGTGTTGTAGTTGGTGGGTGTTAGTGTGAGTGGTGTGCTCTTGGACTGTGTGCGTGTGTGATTTATGTTTTAAAAAATAAAATAATAATAATGAAGAAGGCAGCAGTGATGCTTCCCCAGCTGGGGGACAACCTGCCTGTGGAGGATGCGGATGAGGAGGAAGAGGTTGCTGCCCCTACACCTCAGGTGGTGGTGCCCGGCTCCTCAGAGGAAGAGCAAGTGGAGGAAGTGGTGGCCTCTGGAGGTGCTGGCAGGTTTGTAAAATTTTTTTTTTATTCCATAGACACAGAGAGGGGTGGGGTACTGTAGTGTGTGAGTGGCAGCAGTCAGAGCACCCCCACGAAAGCATGTGCCAGGCCAGCAAGAGTCTCCACTCTCCTCTTGCCATCCCCTTCCCTAGGCAACCCCAAAAATCAGGGCGGGGATTGTGCCAGGCAGGGGCTTTCTAGTTGCAGTCTGTTGCATCCCCTGACCCCTTTGCAGTGCACCCTGGGGAGGGCTGTCACGTAGCATCCCCTAGCACTCTCTGTATGGCGCAGAGACAGGGGGAGGGTATTGTACTGGGGGGGATGAGACGCGAGCAGCACCTCCACCCAAGCACATGCCAGGCTAGCAAGGGTCTCGACCCTCCACTTTCCACTTGCCAATGCCATTCCCTTCCCTAGGCAACCCCAAAAATCAGGGTGGGATTTGAATGTGCCAGGCAGGGGCTTTCTAGTTGCAGTCTGTTGCATCCCGACCCCTTTGCACTGCACCCTGGGGAGGGCTGGCATGTAGCATCCCCTAGCAGTCTCTGTATGGCGCAGAGAGAGGGGGAGGGTACTGTACTGTGTGTGTGTGGGGGGGGATCAGACGTGAGCAGCACCACCACCCAAACACATGTTGTCTATGTGTTCCTGTTTCAGAGAGGATTCCAATGCTGCTGGCCCCAGCAGCACTGATGCCGGGCAGCGCAGGACCCGAAGCCGTCGGCGTCGGAGCCAAAATCCAGACATTGGACGGACCACCAGGTCCAATGTCTGGAAATTTTATGAGAAGGAGGAGGGGTTCGCCATATGCAACGTAAGGCATGGTGGCTGCAAGAGAGAGATTGGTTCCCACCCACTTGTGGAGACATAGTACAGGCAGGGCTTCACACAGACCATTGGTCTGACACAGTATGGCACTTCTTATATCCCTATATTTGTTTTTATGCTTTTTAGATCTGCAAGAAAAAATTGCGGCGACAGAGGGAGGGCACCACATCTGGGCTGCTTTTGCATCTTGAGAAGGCCCATGGCCAGAAGGTGTCTCAGGCCCAGGAGACTGGCGGCAGCATGACCGTGGAGCAGAGGAGGGGGGGGGGAAGGCAAAGCAGAAGAGGCACCATGTGCAAAGTCCTTCCACCTCCTCCAGCTCAGATGTGGAGCCCACCGAGACGAGGCTGGAGTCTGCAGCAGCAAGGGCCTTTAGAGGTGAGGTGCAGGGGACCAACCAGGACTTTGTGCACCGCCTGCAACAAATTGAGGACCGACTGGTGGTACAGTTTCAGGCGCTAGAGGTCAGGGAGAAGAAGGTGGAGGCATACTCAGAGTACGTATCCAAGTATGTCTCCACCGAGAGGGCAGACCTGGAGCTATTCCGCCAGTCGGTCTGCAACTGGCGGGCGGCCTTGGTAGGGGCCGTCGAATATGCCATAGAACACGGCTATGAAATGCCAGCAGTTGCACCCGTGGCCCCTAGGTCCCCTGCACCACTGATGCCTTTCCCCCAAGTTCCGGGGGGCAGGCCCAAAGATTGAGTTTAAAGTTTAGTGGTTAAGTTTCCTTTCCATTTAAAAATGTTTGGTTTACTGTTTATATTGTTGTTGTTAATGTTTGTGAACTTCTTGTTGTGTTGTTAATAAAAGTTACTTGTTGTTATTGTTTCGAGCTTTGTTTGAACTTTCAAATATTTTATCCCCCTGTGCAGAAGTTCAGGCTGGCAGGTGGCATATTCTCATACAGCTTGTTGATCCCTACCATCACACAGCACCTGCCACCCCATGTAGCGTAGTTATTAACCCAAAGATGTGCCAGCCGCAGGGTCTCAACTTGCAGACGGCACCCTAGGAGGTGCAGGGCTTGTGTTTGTGTGGGTGGGTGTGACAGAGACAAAGTGAAACTGGCTCCTTGGCAGTGGGGAGCAGGTGGCGGTAGCGGGTGGTAGGAGGCTTTTTTTATATCATCCAGCAGCTTCAGTGGGCATCCACGGTTGGGTGTGGAGGAGTAGGCTGTTGGTGGTGGGGCAGGCTGGCGTGTGGGCAACAGGCCTCTGCCTTCTGGATGCAGTGGAATGGAATACAGCCCCCAGTGACCGGACTGATGGTCCCATAATCTCCTGATGGTTCCTGTGATGGGCGTGCATGACTGACTCTGGTACAGTGGAATGACAGCCTATGGGTGTTGAATGATGTCCCTGGAATTAGTGCTTGCCGTTTGGGCAGACTTCATTCAATGATTGATAAATCATGTGACAGGTAGTAGCAGCAGGTACAAAGAGGCACACGGGCAGGCACATATAATATGTTGTGTGTTATCACCATCCCATTCATGTATGTTTGCTGTTCGTTCCATGTGTGCATTGAGGATGACCACAGGTGAGATCTCTTGCTGTTTTTCTCCAGCATGATCTGGATGCACCTCTCCACCTTCACCCACATCTCTCATTCCAGCAGGGAGCCTATCTCTCTCTCTCTCTCTCTTTGGCCATATGGTGCAGGTGACAGACAGCAGCATGGGTGGGATCGTGTCTGTCTCTCCTTCAAGCAGTGGTTGGACTCTCTCTCTCTCTCTCTCTCTCTCTCTCTCTCTCTCGGCAGCAAGCTGGGTGGGCAGAAAGGCACCTTGGCATGAGAGGCAGGAAGGCAGGCTGAGGCAGGCTGGCTTTGAGCTTTGCGGCAACCCGGGGTACAGAACCCTTGTCACGAATAGCATATAGATCAAGGCCTGGGGGGTGGGGGTGGGGAATCTCCGTGAGCGGAATGACAGCATATGCGAGGAGTTCTAGAGAATGAGGGGAGACATTGAAGCTAGTAAAACTCCCCACCCACACCTAGTAGTCACCAAAGTAAATAAAACCCACATACTACATAAATGTGACAGACACAAACATATGGGTATAATGTCACGTTGCCAATCCCCTTAACCTCTGATTTTCACCCATTTGTACGGCTTTGCTAATCTGCAGGCATTGCAGTGACATACTTTATTGCATGACATACTTTATTGATGTCCCCATGCATGGGAGCCATCAGCACCCTAATGTCCAAGAGCGTTGAGGTCCAGGCTAAGAATTATGAGGGGACAGGGGTAAGGGGGATGGGCAGGGACAGGTGCCTCCTGGCTGGAGAGGTTTATAAGAAGTTGTGAGAGGATCCAGCAGCCTTCAGTCTGGGTTCGAAGCTCACAAAGCGTCTTGTGGGGAAAACAAGTACAAAACAGAGGATAAAGAAGCAGAAGAATAACAAGAGATGCCACTGCCTTCCAAAGAGAAATTGGTGGTGGTTTGTGAGGAAACAAGGAGCAGCTCTCCTGCTATCACCCCCAAGGAGTTCAGTGTTGTGTGTGATAACATGCTGTGGGGGCTTGACCGGTATCTTGGAGGTAGGGGAATATGACAGTAGACCACGTTTTAGCCACCCGAACACAACCGAACGCGATCCGAACTGACCGAACTGTTCGGCCATTTCGCCATTTGGTGTTCGGTTCTGTTTAGTATATTTGGCCATTTCGCCATTCGGTGTTCAGTTCTGTTCGGTATGTTTGGGTTCAGGTTTGGGTTCGCGTTCGGTAGTCCGAACAGGCTGAGTTCGGGCCAAACACTGAACTTCTGAACTGCGTTTGCCCATCCCTAGAAAGGAGTGCTCTGCCTGCCTGCACTGCAAGCCTCACGCGCACTCCAAGCTTGAAATGCAATAGATAGTGTTCCTGTTCCCTGCTGCTCACGTGCGCAGAAGAGTCTGAAGTGCAAGCAGGAGATGGGGGTACTTCTGGATTGCACTGCAAGCTTGAGTATTTCAACCATATGTGGCCAAGAAATAATTAATATACTCAAAGGGCCAGATATTTTTAGCTGGGTGGACATACACTATACACCTTAAAAATTCAAGTTATTATTTATTTATTTATTTATTTATTTCAAAGTATTTTTATCCCGCACCCTCCTGCTCAGATAGGAGCTCAGGGTAGCTCACAACAAGCCATGCAATAAAAATCAACAATTAAAATCACAGCTTAAAATTTAAAACTCATTAAAATTACTAAGAGTGGAACCAAAATCCCTCCCCAGCCACCACCTCAACCCCATCCCCATCCCCATCCCCATCCCACCCTACCCATCTCCTTCCCCAAAAGCCTGGTGGAACAGCCAGGTCTTACACTGTCTCCGGAAAGAGACAGTGTAAGAGAAAGAGTCTGGGGCCAGGCAGATCTCTGTCAGGAGGGAATTCCACATCCTAGGAGTGGCCACCGAGAACGCCCTCCCCATCGTCGCCACCCGGGAAACCTGGGGGACTTCAAGTCAGGTATCCCCGGCCAACCGCAGGGGACGCACCACAGCCCGAGGTGTGAGACATTCCTGCAGGTAAGTGGGACCCAGGCCATTTAGGACTTTATAGGTCAACACCAACACCTTGAATCGGGCCCAGAAGACAATAGGCAACCAGTGCAGAGAACAGAGCACTGGTGTATCATGGGGCAGAATTCAACTCAGTCAGTTAAAGAAGTATAAATAATACATTTGCTAGACCTGAGGGTAGGGAAAATATATTTCCTTAACTTATGACATATTTCTTTGACAGAAGTTCAAGTTATGCAAGTTTGACTTAAGTTGATCCCACTGCATAGTGCAAACACAGTGACCATGGAGATGTACTTTAGAGTCACAGCATCAGTGGGTACCAAAGCTACCTGCAATGGGCATTGGAATCAACACCCCCTGTAAAGAGGATTGGTACCATCCATTTTGGATTGAGGCTATTACTTCAGCACCAAAGAAGCTTCAGCATCAAAGCTAATGCTAGATGAGTTGCTGAATGCTTCAAGGTCTTATACAAATTTCTCAACACCAAAAGCTTTGCCAAACCCAAAGCATGAGGGGCTGTCTCAGATCAAGGGATCTCTTGGAACCTATGCTCAGATCCAACTCTTGCTTCAGATTCAATAATGGCCCACATGGTAAGGAAAGCCCTTTTCACACCGGCCACAGTGGGTGTGGGATGGGTGGAGGTGGTGGCGGGTGTGCGACACATGGGCAGCCATTCCCACAGGTGTACACCCATCTCCACTCATCTCCACCCACGGAACAACCACCATTCTGGCCAATTGCGTCGTGGATGTGTGGTGAGTGAAGGTGGGTGGAGTGCAGAAGCGTACACACACACACACTGCCTGTGGCATTCCCAAAGATGCCCCCCACTGCACACCCACCTGCTGCGGTGTTTGCACCCACCCACGTGTGCAAGGAGGGGGCCATTAGTGTGAAAAGGGCTGAAAACAGCCAGTTATAAGACATGTTTATAGTGATGCAGAAGGCTTAAAAGCTCTGCACACGATGCAAATGAAGGTGCTATTCTTTGGCCCAAGGCAGAAGAGACACCGGCTGTGAGCATAACATGTACCCCTCAAGTCCCTTCTGGGGGCTGCTATGCAAGACAGGTTTCCAGGAGATGACCCCCTTGGCTAAGGGCTGAAAGCCCATTCAAGAACCAAAATTGCCCAGTCCAAAGCAGAGAACAAGCTTGAGTTCAACTAGAGAGTCGACAAGGTCAAATCATGAAGTCAGGTAAGAAAATGAGTGTAAGTGAAGGAATGATCTGAGGGTACTAATGGCTAAGCAAGGAACAGGTTGGTATATACAGAGGGATGTAGTAATGTTATCACGTGCTCCCTGTTCCAACTGTGGCTTTGTTAGTCAGTTCCAGCTTCTATGCCAGCAGGCCCTGAAGCCTAGCAGCATACATATGCAGAGATGTGCAAAGTAAGAGTTTTTCCCCAGAGGAACTCACTAAGGTCCAGTTCCTGCACCCCTGAAGCCAACAGAAGTTCTGTATAACTTCAGCAGACTAAAGATCTCAAACCCTAAACAAGTATATTATTCTCCAGTTCCCACATGAAAACTTATCAGAACTTAATCGCTGACACAGAAGGACCCAGTAGCTTCCCCCTTTCCCATCACTGTGACTTGATTGGCTCAGGCATGATCCAGGCATACACAGAGTCAATGAAACCTTGATAAAAGAGACTGTTGTGTGAGCAAAAAAATAAGACAGTATTCTTCAGCAGGGAATTAAAGAGTGAGGCCCAATCCTAAAGTCTTCTGCTTGATTATTTTCTTCTGACCACATATCCTGGTCCACTAGGGTGGGTAGGAGAATCAAGAATACTATGGAGTTGTCTCAGCCTCCTACCTCTATATTTTTAACATTTTGAGCTTTTTAAACCAATGGTCAATAGTTCCTCAGGCCTCAGGTTCCTCAGCCTAGAGGCTGAAAACGTCTTGGGGAGTAGTTCTCACTGGAGAGCAAAGACTCACCTTCTCCTGCAAATCTCTCATGAACATCATGCATCCAGTGCCAGACCCAGTGAGGTTGGCCCCCTGTGTGAAATGGTGGTGTGTGGACCCCCTCCTACCATAAGAATGATGGAAGGTCACACACTGACTCACCCATTAGAGCAAGGGAAACCAGGGCTCCCTGTATTGCAGGCCTGTACATTATGCAAGTCCTTGCAGGACCAGGCTTGTGGGGCTGGAATAAGTGCCTGCAGGGGTGCAACCCCCAAGTGGTAAGAGCCATCAATGGAGGACTGGCTCCAATGTTCTAGAACAAGTTAAAGTTTTCAAGTATCTGGGGATAATTTTTGCCTCATCCTTGAGCTGGGTACCCCATATGGAGGCCGTCAGACTCCAGACTAGAAGATCTACGGCTGCCATTCTTGGTTATTTTTTTCATTGGGGGGGGGGGGAGATTGGTGTTACTGGCCTTACAGCTTTTCAGGGCCAAGGTTATCCCCCAATGCTTGTATGCTTTTCCTGCTTGGGGTGCTACCTTCCTTTCACAGTTGGAACCCATCCAGAATCAATTGCTGCGAGCAATTCTGGGGCTTCCTAGGGGAACGCCTCCGGTGCTCCTGCAGCTTGAAACATTCAGTTCCACCATGAGACTGAGGGCTAAGCTATCACTCCTCAACTTTTGGGTTAAGGTACATCTTTTTCCCCCCCAGGATAATTCCCTGCTGGCCATGTTGGTGGCTGAGGGGTTTCTTAGTACCTGGGCTAGACAGGTAGAGGTGGTGCTGAACCATCTGGGTTTCTTTCGGGCGGGCTGGTACAGCAGGCTCTCTGACTTTGATTCGGAGGCACCTGAGAGACCAAGAATTACAACAAGAGAGGGCCCCAGGAAGTGGCTCCTGAATATCCCCTGGCAGACCCCCACCCCACCCCGCCCAAGTTCCAGCTATTTATTTTCCTGGCTGGATTTGGGTTGTAGATGGGTGTACACTAGGTTTAGGTGCAACTCCTTCCCTTTGGCTCTGTTAGAGGGGCGTTATAAAGGTATTCTGAAACAGAACAGACTGTGCCAGCTTTGCGAGTTGCAGGAACCTGACTCCTGCACTCATATTCTTTTCTGCTTCACAGCTCTTAATGACCCTAGAAGGGAGTTGTTGGGTCGCTATAGTGCTGGACAGCGGGACTTGGGTGTTCTGTCTAAGACCTTTTTAAATTGCAATAATACGGAGATGGCTAGAGCGGTTGCTAAGTTTTGCCAGATATACTGGCGGATCAGGGAAGCTCGCTTGGGGCCCTCTGTAAATTGAGGTATTTTTTTCTTATTTGGTGGTTGTGACTGTTGTTCTTAATTGATCCCTTGGTGAATATTTTTGGGGATCTTGTTTTTTCTCTTCTGTTTTGTTCCCCTCCCAAGGAAATTGATGTTGAAAATCTGAGGTTTGGAGCGTAACATGTATTTCTTTGTATGGATTTATGATTGCATATTGTTCTTGTCTTGCTGTTTTTGTCATTATATATTGTAATAGCCTTGGCTAACAATAAAAATTTATTTTACTTGAACCCCCAAGTGAGCAAGCTGGGCTCCAAAATGCATCTGACCCTTTTACTGGCCGTGAGATGAGGAAGTCAATTAAAGGCAGCTGAGTGGTTCTTGCTGGGTGAGGCTCTTGGTGAAACTAGACATACACATAAAACCCTGCTTTAACATTTCTTATGCATGTTGCAGGACTGTATTGGCGCCCTATGCAGCCCTGAAACATGCATAAGATACATGAAATTGGTGTGAAAGAAGAGTTAAGATGCATGTCTGTGTTTGCCCTCTGTAAGGCAGCTGAACCTCAGCTACAAAAGGGAGCTGGAAAACTCAATGGGAGAGACCACCAGGGAGAGGCAGCAAGAGTGGATTCAGTGGAAGGGAGCCAGTCATGTGGCCCATGGGGTTAACCCTGGGAACTGACTGGCAAGGGGCCAGGCTTGGAGGGTCTCAGCCCAGAAGGGATCCTGCTGGCAGGCCAGAATGTAACAGGCCAGGAGGGCTGCAAACAGGTGCCCACTGAAACCCTGTATGGTAGGGTGGCCAGATATACAAATTTTAGAGGACACTTATGAGAAATACAGGTTTCAGGGCTGCATTAGCACCAATGCAGCCCTGCAACCTGTATTTTTCATAAGTGACCTCTGAAATTTGCGTGCCTGTCCAACCTACTGTATGGTGAAGGTGAAACAGCGAAGGATTGGCGTTATATATGGTAATGGATACGGCATTGCACTCTGTAAATAAAAAGACTGGAAAAAGCAGAGTTTGGACTGTTGTAGAAGCAGATCCTGCAGTGCCTTATGCCAGGTACGCACAGGGCTGCCTTGTTACTTCAACTAATACTTCTAGTTTTTCATGGACTCCATGTGCTAGGGCCCCCTGTTGAATCACCACAGGCCGTCTGGATGTGGGGGCTCCCCTCATATAAGATTCTATGCACCTGTTTTTTACACCAGTGTTTCTCAAACTCATGCTGCCACTTCAGTTTCATTCATGGGGCTCTGCATTGTCACACAGTCTTCACCATTCTGGAACTGGTCCTGCATACAACAAAGGGCCCCTCTGGGCCAAGAGAAAGACATGCACACTCTTTCTGCAGGGAGAGGAGGAGGGAAATGACTAGGGTCGTGTAGGCTACTTTTAGGATAGAGTGCTAAATTAGTTAGCACCCGATTATCAAATTGTGAAAAACAATCCGCTCCAAAATTTGAAGTTCTGAATCCAAAATTGGGATTAGATATACAAAATGTATTGGAACACAGGTAGTAGAGATACAGCATAACCATTGCTCTTTTAAAAAAAAGTTATTTTCTCTGAGCCTGACAGATGACCTATTGGCATATTTTGGCTGATATTCCTAATACTCCATGTGCTAAAATTACTAAATTGTGCCTGACATCCCCTTTTTATGTACTACCTGGACAGGGGGGGGGGGGGGGGGGGGGGGGGGGGGGGGGGGGAGGGGGAGTATGTAGGCTACTTTTAGGCTAAAGTGCTAAGTTAATCAGAATTAGGCTTTTGGACCTAGGTAAAATTGGTCAAAATATTTGACCTTAGTATGTGTGTAATTAAATTATTAATAATTTTCAATAGGATGTGGTTAAAGAGGTTAATCTACTTGCCGAGTTAGTCAATAGACATTCTTACAAGGATGAAATACCATATTTAGCTGATAGTGGCCAAAGGGATAATGAGTTTATATATGCATAGGTGCTACAGATACTAAAATATACATCACCTATGTAAACTTAGTTTCTTTGACCACCCACGTGATTGGAATGGTGCATAAATAGGGCCCTGAAGTGCAGTCCTTTGCTGCGCAGCCACAACCTCTCAAGAAAGCAGAACTCTAGCCTGACTTCTCTGCCTCTAACTTCACTCAGGAAAGATAAAATTGTTATCTCATGAGGTTATTTTATCCCTTTTGAGATAATTTTATAATCTCTCTTTAGCTCTTAAATCTTATTTTAGCTAAATTTCTTCTCTCTTGTAATTTTAGAATAAATAATTCCATGCTTTTCTGGACTGTATCTCATATACTTCCCATTATTATTATTATAATTATTATTATTATAAACATTTATATAGCGCCAGACGTGTGACCTGGTGCTGCACAAAACATAGAAATAGACGCAGTCCCTGCCTGTGGCTTACAATCTATATGTTATTTGTTAATGGATGATCTGTATCTGGACTCAATATTTTGACATTGCTCAACCAATCTATTCCATGTTTCACTATTCTGTTTCTCTTTTAAGTAAAGAGAAACCTAAAATGATCATTCAGCCTAGGTGTTGATTTTGTAGTTCAGACTGCAGACAGGAAATCAGCCAAGTAAGGAACATGTCTTCTTTCCAATGTAAATAAAGCCCAACTAGTATCTGCTCTCAAGACCTCTATTGTGTCCTGTGCTGGAACAGGACAGAGGGAGGAAACATTAGAAGAAATTAATTTCTATTAGTCTGTACACTTTGATGTTGAATCATAAACATTTGTATATTTTTAAAAAAGAAAACCCAATTCGTCTTGGAATATGATCACAGAAAAAATTTCAGCAGATTGGAACTGTTCCTTATCTCAGAACATATTGGTTCCTATTAATGTCAAGTAGAAACTGGCTCAATTCTTCCACTCCACTGTCTCCATTATCCTCCTTGCCTGTTAAAGAGCAATTTTCTTGTTAGCAATAAATCTAAGCATCTAATGGAAACCTGTAAGCCTGTATTTTCATTTTACAGCACCTTTTAGCCTTTTGGGGAGATGTCTGCAGAGCTTTGAGGCTATGATTTAAGACACCAAATGACGAAAGTGGGAATGAGATTTGCAATGCATTTCAATATCAGTATATGAGTAGTATGTTACACTATGAGTGTGCAATGCAATTTTATTATTATTTGCATTTTCTTTTTTATTATTGTAAAAACAAAAACAACAAATAATAATAATGAAAACAAAAGAGACAAATGCCCCTCGTCTTGTCAAATAAAAAGGTAGTTGGAACCAAGAGGGCAAGGGCTATATAATCCCAACCGTGGGACAATCTTTTGGGTGACCAACCGTGCCTGCTCCGTTTGACCCACCTGATCCAGAAGCCTCTGGTGTAACAGCTTCTTAAAGGCTTTTGGGCCAACCCTCCTCCAGTCCTCAGGGACAAACTCCAGGTGCTGTATCAGCAACCGAACTTGGACAACCCATGCATCCAACAGCCCTGCCTTCAGGGCTCGTGACAGCAAGGAATCATCCCCCTCAGGGGCTGTCATCAGTTTCAGTCAGTAATTGATCGAGTGCCGAATTACTAAGGCTTCCACTGGAACCACCCCCAGCTCTGTTCTTGCTATTAGTTGAGGGGAACCCTGGGGATGCCCAAAATTGCTGTCAAAAAACCATTTTGGATGCTCTCCAACTTGTCCTTAAAGTCCAAACCCCATATCGGTACAGCATACAGGGCCTGGGAAAGAGCCTTTGCCTTAAACAAGGCCAATGCCGGAGATGTCATCCATCCGCCCTGTCCAAAATAAAATCTTAGAATGGCAGCTGAAGATTTCCTGCATTGGTTTTTGACCAGCTCGACGTGGGCCCTCCATGAGGCTCCCGCAGAGAAGGTCACCCCCGAATACCTAAAGGCTTGGACCTGGCTGATGGAATTCCCCTTTATGACCCAAACGTTAGGGCTATGCTTCTTCTTGCCACCCACTACCAGCACCTTACATTTGGCATAGTTGACAGTCAGCGATTCCCTAGCGCAAAAGTCACCAAAGAGAACCATCTGTCTCCTTAGGCCGTTCCATCAGGACAGAATTGTCCACATAGAGGAGGAGTGGAAGGCTCTTATTGGCCAGCACAGGGGCATGGGTATCCCCTGAGTTCATAAACAAGACCAGATCGTTAAGGTACAAATTAAATAGTGCTGGTGCCAATATACAACCTTGCCTAACACTTCTATTTACCTGAACAGGCATAGACAAGGTCCCATGTCTGTCCGTCCTGATCTGAAGTGAGTTTGCCTGATGGAGTTGAATTAACAGATATAGAAGTCTTGGCTCTATGGAAGTTCTTCTGAGCTTTAGCCATAACCGCTCTCTGTTAATTGAGTCAAAGGCCTTTTCCAAGTCCATAAACCCCAGGTATAGTTTACCATTGTAGGTTGTGTATTTCCGGATCAGAGCGGACAACAGCATGATATGATCTAGCGTGGCCTTCCATGCACAAAAACCAGCCTGCTCAGGTGCGATAAGATGGAACTCTGCAATCCATGCCTGTAACTTCTGAAGAAGAAACTGACTATACAATTTACCTATCGCACTGAGCAGGCTGATTGGGCGATAGTTAGCCGGTAGTCTGGGATCCCCTTTTTTAAAGATGGGAACCAATATGCTCTTCAGCCAAGAACTAGGGATGATCCCAGACTCATTAATTGCCGTAAAAAGTTGGGCCAAGAGAGTCGCCTCTTAATCAGGTCCGTTGATATACCATCTGGACCAGGGGCCTTCCCTGCCGTTAAGTCCCGGATTAAGCTGTCAATTTCATCCACAGTAACTGGGGGCCATGGTTCAAATTGCTGAATTGCACCTAAGTCCAGAGCATGGACCTCCCTAAGAGGGGCCGAGTATAAGGCACTATAGAACGTCTCCCAGGCTTTGGTTGGAATTGAAGGGGATCACCATCTAGAGCCATCCTGCCCCAGGGACTGTATTAGGGGCCAGAACCTAGTTGAATCCCTTCTCAGAGCTGCCTCCTGGAGCTTTTGCTATTGAATCCTGCTATATGTACTCTTTTTGGCTACCATCAACTGCTTGTAATGTCTCCTTCTGACTGCTACTATCTCACGTTTATGGGCCAATGGCGATGCCCTTAAACACCTCATCAGTATCCTAAGGTCAGATCTAACTTTTAAGCAATCGCCGTCAAACCAAGATGGGGGATTGCTGGACTGCTCCTGCTTAGGCTGGTATCCTGTATGGCAAAAGATAATCTGCTGAAGTAGGAGAAGGAAACTATCAAACCTGGGAAATTCCTTGCTATTACACTGTGGGGCTTGCTGACAAAGCTGCTTAGTTTCCTGCTGCTCAATAACCCTTCTAAAATCCACTGCAAGACATTCCGGGCACTTCCTCCTAATCCTAGTGCCAACCCTCAACCCCCCTTCTGACTCCACCTCTCTTTCCACTCGACCGTCTAGGGCCCTGCCTCCTTCTTTAAGCTCAAAAAGGAGCGGGAGATGGTAGGGGTTGGGTCTCGAAAGAACCTCGAACTTGATAACTTTATCGAAGTCATAGGCTGAGACCAAAGAATAGTCTATCACACTGGACCCAAAAGTTGTGTGGAAGGTGAAGCTTCCAGCCAGGTCTCCCGTTACCCGGCCATTAGTCACAACTAGATCCAGAGTGCCCAGTAGGAGCCCCATGTTGACTTTCTGAGGGCTCTCGTATTGATCTTCAGATACACGTGGAGGGAGCCAAGGGATAAATAGAAGCACATGCAGTGTCAATCAGAGACAGGCACCTGGCATGGCAGGGGGACAGAAGCCGTAGGAGAGGAAGAATGGGGAGCAACCCAACAGACTGACAGACACATTCACTGTTCGGTTACTGCATGCTTCCAGATTTACTGGACCAATCAGTGATGGCTTTGAGGTAGGCATAGGGCATGGCCCTGAGGTGGACACAGAAGGGGCATCACTGGGACCCTTGGGTATAGCATCCCAGCAATCAGGAAACATGATTTACACATTATCATCACAATCACATCCTGCAGCACTGTGACAGAGGACATAAGACATAAGAGACTCTCTATTGGCTCTTCCCTAAATAGATCCTTCCAACTTCCCAGTAACAAATGGGGGAGAGAAGTTGGGATAGTCACAGCACAGAATTAAGATATTTAGCTGACATTTCTGCTGGCCAATTGGCATCACAAACAGATCTTATACCACAGTGACACATAAGAGAATCCCCGGCATAGGATCATTCTCTGCATATGCTCTTCAGGCTTATAAAATTGGGACCCTTTGTTACATCTTTCCTATATTTGGCAGAGATAGCTCTGAAGGCGTGAGATACAGCTCTGCCAATTTCATGTACACTGGTTTGACTACAAAGATGTTCAGACATACATTTATAAGTCAATTGCTTATACCTCCAGGACTCTTTATCCAAGCCTTCTGGAATTTGGCATAGTGTCAGTGGGGAGGGGACAAGGGGGGATAGTTGAACCTGTACCCACACATGCTTCATCCATATGTGGGTGCTGTCAAGGCTGCAAGAGCGAAGGATGCCCGTCAGGATAGTAATTGGGCCAAATAGTCTCAAAGAGACCAGACCCCTATCATCATAGGGCACTGAGCACCTGAGCAGGTCTACACTTCCCTGCTAACCACAAGAACTCCAAAAACTCTCATTCACTCAGGAAGGGGGGAGCTGGATGGGCGAGTGCAGGCTCGTGAGGAAGGGAAGGTAGTGGCCCAGGGTTGAGGGGGAAGGACGGAGATTCACACCGCATGTGGGTGAAGGGGGGGAGCCCTGGGGTGGGGGAAACCAGTCGCAGAAGCACTCACCTTTCAAAACACACACACACCGTAAAGGAGGGGAGACACAGGGGGCAATACACACTAGCAAGCTCTAGCACACACACACACACACACACACACACACACACACACGAAACAGCTATAACAAGGCTAGTCTCATGTATCTCTCACAGGGGGCCATCTTCTTAATTGGATTACCGGCACTGGGTGCCTCCCAGCACTGGCTATTATACTGTTGGCCCTGCCCCCACCCCGTGTACCTTCAACCAAGTGGAGTGCTGCAATGGCGCAAGCACTGACCCCATGTTGCTTGGGGTCACTGGAGGTGGTGCAGCACCACTGTCACATGGGCCAGTCGCCTCGGTGACTGAAGACATCAGCGGTGGAGATGGCTCCGTGGCTTGGGCTGAGGTGGGGGAAGCAGAAACGGCTGGGGGAGAAGATGGAGCAGGGCGTCCCCGCAGCCTACGGCTGACACATAGACAGTAAACTTGAGGAGGGGTATAAATTTGCTAAATTTAATCCACATTAGATTAGAGACAAAAATGTTACAGACAGGAATGTATATGCATTTTTTTTAAAAGGCAGGGGTGTGTACTTGCCCCTACCCTCTTCAATTTATATCTTAACGATTTACCCCCGTTACTGGCTGCTCCAGAATTCTTTCCACCGAAGTTGGCAGATGTATCCTTAGGATGCTTATTGTATTCAGATGATCTGGCAGTACTCTCTCAGACTAAGGTGGGATTAGTTCGGCAGCTAAAGGGAGTAGCTGGGTATTGTGCACAAAACAAGCTGGAAATTAACTATAGTAAATCCAAAGTTATGGTGTTTTCATCTGAGAGGAAGGTGTATGGTTGGGAAATTGAAAACCACCCACTCCAGCAAGTATCCCAATTCAAGTACTTAGGGGTGTCCCTCCAGAAAATGGGGAAATGGAATGAGCATATTCGGAGGGTGGTGGATGCCTCTCGAGCCCCATCTTTGGCAATAGCCAGGCTGTTTGTGAAAACTGAAAAAACAGCCTTGAAGTTGGCTATTCAGGTCTTCAGTCAAAAGGTGGCTGCAGCACTTCTGTATGGGGTGGAATTGTGAATACCCTTATCTAACTACTCATTAAGCTCGATACAATCTGCCTTTTTACGAAGAGTGCTGAGAGTGCCAAGGGGTACTCTGGCGGCGACGATCTGGCTGGAAGTTGGCCAACTGGACTGGGATTCACTGGCCTGGGAATATACCATTAGGTTTAGGTGTTTGAAAGCTGGTAAGACTGAAGGGGGATTGGATTCATACTTGTCTAGGGATAGCTTCAATGACTCATGGACCCGCTGCCTAGAGGTATATCTGGGGATTCTCTATTAATTATATACAAACGAAGCCCCTCAATTCTGTACAAAAAGAGGTGGTGGTCATATAAGGGATGTTGCAAGGCAACAGGACCTAGCTTCTATGTATGAAACCCTCCACCTCCGTGATTATCAGTTATGGACACTGGGTGTGGATAATATGGCAGCCTATCTGCTTGCAGATCTGCCACCTAGGGGCGAATATTTAATAATGTGCGCTTGATTAAATGCACTACCTTCCAGGGTTTTTGAAGGAAGGTTGGAGCCTATACCTTTTGTGGAAAGACTCTGTCTAGTTGATCATGTTTCAACTTTCTGTGGAGACACCACAACATATGCTCTTCGAGTGTCACCTGTACGATGTCCAGAGAATGACATATATAAAACCCTTTTTGGAATGCTATCCGGGGAGGTCCCTTAAGTGTCTATTGGTGTCTGCTTTAACAATCCCAGAATACATTCAGGCGATAGCAAAATTCCCTATTCAGGTGTTTATTGCGTGACAATATTTTCTAGATTATAAAACTATGATTAGAGTTGATGATTTGCCTTTTTGAGTGGGTTTTATTGGAAGATATATTTAAGTATCTGAGTATGATATCGGGTATTTTCAGACGTTACAAGATCACAGTGAACCACGGTGAATACCCACCTGTGGTCACTGTGAGTCGCACGTCTGTTTGGTGGCCGCCAGATGTTCGCCACGCTTAATCCCCACATGCGGTCACTTTCAACCATGCTTCCCGGACTAGCCGCACCAATTCCCCGGGAAGCGCGGTGAAAGTGATCCCCGGTGGGGATCAAAGAAAAGTAACATCTGGTCGGTCGCGATGGCCCGGAATCACTGGTGGAATTCCGGGCCATGGCGAAGTTGGCCAGACGCTGCGGTGGCATTGGCCCTGCCGCCCGCCCGTCTCCCCAGAGGGTGGGCGGCGGGGAGTGTGGAGGGGGCGGGGCCATGTAGCCTCACATTGCGCCATGTGGCCCCGCCCCCTCCCGAATTCCCCACCGGGATCCCCCAGAATGTCTGGTAGGGCGTGACGGGGTCATCCCGTCGGGGGATCAATGTATTGATTTCGTGACGGAGCCAACTGGCACCGTCACGTCTGAAAACACCCATCATTACCATTTTATTTATATTTGTTAATATATGTTATTTTGTATTCTTTACTTTATTTTATATTCTTGATTTTTGGTTTTGTATATGGCTGTTTTTATGTTTTTCTGTGGCTATAGCCGATGGCTCAGCTGAATAAATTTGAATTTGAATTTGAATTTTTCAAAATAACATAATTCAATTGCTTATAAAATCAGATTCCTTTATTGAATATTTCTGAAAATAGTTACACATAATGCCTTCTATTGGAGGTACAACCCCTCAATTTTTCATCCAAATATACTAAACAAACAAATAAATGACAGCCAAAAATGTGTTTTTCATTGAAACCAATGGAAATCAAAAACAAAAGCAAAAACTAAAACAAAATGTTGATATTTATGAAAATGAAAGATTTAAATAACAAAAACAAAAATTAATAATGTCATGGGTCCCTGGTGCACTCCTCTGTGTTACATATCTTCCATCCAAAAATCTGGAAGATTTTGACAACATTGGCTTAACATAACACTCTTGTGAGGTAGGAAAATGCTAGGTCTGTTTTATAGATGGAGGGCACAGAGATTCAGAGTGGTAAGCAATCTGTACATGGAAGCATGACAAGTCAGTGTTAGGTCTGGAATGATAATGTCTTCAAAATTGACACTCTTTCATTGCTTAGAAGTTGTTTGTGATAGTTAAATATTTTCCTTTCAGTTAAGCTAAAAAGTCCCCAGTATCTTTATACCTCAGAAAGTAACTGGAAATTTGAGGGTATGAGAAAAAAAACAATGCCTTCTCTTTAATGAACTTTTAAAATGGCAATATATGCACTTCCATATTGTATGTTAAAACTTACAATATATATGATAGGGGCTGCTCTAATGCCAACTAGCTATAGGGTGTTTTCAGACGTTACAAGATCACAGTGAACCACGGTGAATACCCACCTGTGGTCACTGTGTCTCGAACGTCTGTTTGGCGGCCACCAGATGATCGCCACGGTCAATACCCACATGGGGTCAATTTGAACCACGCTTCCCGGGCTAGCCGGGGGAATGTCCCGGGAAGCGTGGTCAAAGAGATCCCCAGCGGGGACCAACAAAAAGTAACATCTGGCCGTGGCGAATTTGGCTGGACGCTGTGGCTGCATTGGCCCCGCCGCCCGCCCATCTCCCCAGAGGGCGGGCGGTGGGGAGCATGGAGGGGGCGGGGCCATGCGGCCACACGTTGCACCACGCGGCCCCGCCCCCTCCCAGATTCCCCGCTGGGATCCCCTGGAATGTCTGATAGGGCGTGACGGGGTGACCCCGGCGGGGAATGAATGGGTTGTTTTCGGTACGGGGCCAAGCGGCCCCGTAATGTCTGAAAACACCCATAGTTTCCCAAGAGCTGTAAGCTAGGTGAGAATTGGCAGAATACAGGATATCATTATCTACCCCTACCCTCAGTGCCACCAACCACCTCCTCCTGATCCTGAAAACCATCAGACTGGACAATTATCATCACAATCACATCCCGCAGCACTGTGCTTTTGGCTCTGGAGGTCCAGGGTTCAATTCCTGTTGTTGGCCAAGAAGAATGAGGATATCACACCAGGGTATGCGAAGCCAACTGTGTAGGATTCTGCTATGCCACTTTTATGCCATCTGAAAGTTCCCTTGCAACCTGAAACTTCTCAGCTAGTGAGCTGAGACAACATTCTACCACGTTGATCTACCTGAGTGACACAAGGTGCCCAGTGACAGAGGCTAGTACAACTTCCCAAGCTGACAAGACACCATGATGGCAAGTATGATGAAGACCATTCTGTGCCCAGGTGCTCCAGCAATGAGGGCCATGAATTTCCCAAGATTAGTGTGACTGAAGTCAGTGGGAGTTTTGCACTGATTTCAATGGGCTTTGGATCAAGCCCTTGGACTCCGTTGTAAGGCTTCCACTCAGTTATTCAAACACTGTTATTGAGAAATATGTCTGCTTTCAATTTGGAAAGGGGAGAGGAGTACGCAGTATGAACTGGATCCTTCAGGTTTTTTCTAATCCTGGTTAATTTCCCTATTAGATAAAGTGGCCATGAAAGATTCAAAGGTAAAATGTCTCTTCGATCCATGCTCTTGCATGCTGCCTTCTCTTCATGTTAAATCCACGCCAAAATGAAATAGCTAAGTTACCCTTTTCAAAGAAATACTCATGACTAATGTGTCTTTGATCAGTTTTTACTGTTTGACAGCTCTGAATATAAATGAGATCTCTATGAATTAAATAAAGAGTATCTGCTCAATTTCAGTCCCATCCTCTCCAGACCCTCTCCCCAACACCAAGGGTTGGCGTTCTTACAGCAAACATGATGCTATTGCCTTGCTTTGAAATAAAGTCTCCTCCGAAAGTGTACAAGGGTGCAGTTAGGCAAGTGGTAACAGTTACTGCTGCAGACAGTATTTTTGCAGACTACTGTAGCTGCACCTATGATTGGTAATTTCGCCTATCACTAAAATCTGCCACCGTACCCTGGAGGGAAGCGAATGTAACACCAATATTTTAAAAGGGCTCCAGATGCGATCCTGGAAATTAGAGACAGGTGAACCTGACATCGATGCCAGGCTAGCAGGTGGAAATGTTTGTAAAAAACAGAATGACTGGGCATATCGCTAAACACGGCATAATGGCAGAAGAGTCAACATTGAATTAGCAAGGGAAGTTGTAGCTCACTAATGTATTGACATTTTTTGAGGATGTAAATAATAGGGGTGGGACACCAGGCAGAATACCGGTTACCGGTTTTACCAGTTACCGCTATGCAAAATACCGGGTTACCGGATTAAAACCGGATTACTGGTACCGGATTTATTCCATTGATTTCAATGGGGAACTGTCCCCATTTAAATCAATGGGAAAAACATTCCTCCCCCCTCCCCCTCCCAGGCTGTGCGGGTGGAAGGGGGGCACCCCCCACCCACCCTGCCCAGTCTGGATTTAAAAAAAATTAGTTTTTTTCTCTAAGTCCCTAGTGCGGGCTCCGGGCTGCCACTGGCGACCCAGAGCCCACACTAGCAGGTACTAGGGTGATCCCTGGGGTGGGGGGTGGTTTAACACCCCCCCCACCCCAGGGATCACCCTACCTCCCCACCAAGGGATTGCCTACCTTTGGCGCTCCGGGTGGAAGTGGCGGCGACGGTGGTCCAGAGGCTTCAGGGCTGGCTGTGGCTGCTGGCTTCAGTGCTTTCTAGGCCTTCCAGGGAAACCCGGAAGTTCCCCGGAAGGCCTAGGAAGTGCTGAAGCTGGCAGCCACAGCCAGCACTGAAGCCTTCGGACCGCCGCCACCGCCGCCCAGAGCGCCAAAGGTAGGTGATCCCTGGGTGGGTACTGGAGGTAGGGTGATCCCTGGGGTGGGGGGGGGTTAAACCACCCCACACCCCAGGGATCACCCTAGTACCACAGTACCTTACCTGCTGTTGTGGGCTCTGGGTCACCAGTGGTGGCCCGGAGCCCACACTAGCAGGGACTTTGGGGAATTTTTTTTTTTTTAAAATCCAGGCTGGCCAAGGTAGGTGGGGGGTGTCCCCCCTTCCATCCACACAACCTGGACTGGGTAGGGAAAGTGTTTGGGGGTTTTTTTTGTTTCTTTTTTTACATTGCAGCCATTCATTTAAATGGCTGCCATGTAAAAAAATCCGGTACAGGGATCCGGTACCGGTACCCCCAAATACTGGGGTAATGCGATACTGCCGGTACACCAAAATACCGGCAGTATGGGATACCGGTAGATCCGTAATTCCCACCCCTAGTAAATAAGCATGTGGATAAGGATGAGTCAGTTGATATAATCTGGAATTTCAGAAGGTGTTTGATAAGGTCCTTCATGAGACACACTTGTGGAAACTGAATAGCCATGGGATAGGAGGCAATGTCCTATCATGGATTAGTAATTGGTTATGGTTAAAGGACAGGAAACAAAGAGTAGGACTAAATGGTCAGTTGTCATAATGGGGAGGAGTAACTGGTGGAGTGCCCCTGGGATCTGTACTGCTACTGGTGTTTTTAAATATATTTATTAATGATCCGGAAAAGGGAGCAAATAGTGAGGTGACCAGTTTTGCAGATGACACAAGTTTATTCAAGGTACTTAAAACACAAGTGGACTGTTCTTATATTTATATGCTGCCCCTCTTGCTATAACAACTTGGGGCAGCTAACAAGCATATAAATAATATAATAAAGCAGTATAAAATATATAAATTTAAATACATAAAACTTATAAATACAACAAAAAAATCCTACCCCGATCTGTGTAAAAAAACAGCCCCCACCCACTCCCCACTATCCCATCCCATCCCATCCCACCCTTCCCCTCCCACCTTCCAAATGCCTGATGGAAGACCCAGGTTTTACAACTCCATCAGAAAACAAGGAGATACGGGATGTGGCAAATCTCTGTCATGAGGGCATTCCACAGCAATGGCACGGCTGCTGAGAATGCCCGCCTGTCAGTTTGGACTGGCCAATAGTGCACTACCTCCTGGAGGGTGCTCCTGGATGACCGCAGGGGCTGCCCAAGGGGTGAGATGATCCCCCAGGTAAACAAGGCCCAGGCGTGTAGGGCTTTAAAAGGTCAAAACCAGCAGCTTGAATAATGCCCAGAAGACAAGAGGCAGCCAGTGCAATGCTCGGAGCACTGGTTGAATGTGCTCCCTGCAACCCATCCCAATAAGCAGATGGGCCACCACATTTTTCACCAGCTGCAACTTCAGAGCCATCTCCATGGGTAGCCCCATGTAGAGTGCATTGCAATAATCCAGCCTCAAGGTGATGAATGCATGGATGACAGTGGTGAGATTGGAGTCTGAGACATAAGGTATTTTCAGATGTTACGATCCCACGCTCACATGGTGAGCAAAGGATCATAATGTCTGTTGGCCCAACAAGAGATTCCCTCCAGATGTTCACCCCCATGAATCACGGGTGGGAATTTCTTTGACCATGCAAACGGCGGTCCTTCCCAGACCATCTCCGTTTGCATGGTCAAAGAGATTCCCATCTGTGATTCACGGGGGTGAACACCCGGTGGGAAGCTCAAGTTCGGGTCAACAGACGTGACGTTCCCACGCTCAACCACCGGGAATTCACTGTGGTTGAGTGTGGGATCATAACGTCTGTCCCATGACAATGGCCTGGAATCAGAAGCCGTGCCCGCTGCTGATTTTGGACTGTGGTCAATGCCTCGGGGTGTGGGCGGGTGCTGCAGCCGCATTGGCTGTGGCACCCGCCCATCTCCCTGAGGGTGGGCAGCCTAGGGAGCATGGTGGAGGGGCTGTGCAGTCGCATGTTGAGCCGTGCAGCCCCGCCCCCTCCACCGATTCCCTGCCGGGATCAGCCGGCACGTCTGTTGGCCGTGCCATTTTGATCCCAACGGGATAGGCCAGTCTGAAAATACCCATATGGGTGGAGCCTCACCAGAAGTAATTTGCAAAAGGCAACCCTGGCCACAGCCAACATTTGAGAATCCAGGCATAGCTGCAAGTCTAGGAGCGCCCCTAGGCTCCACACAGATAGAACCAATGGAGGGCGAATACCAAACTATATGTACACAATGCAGAGTTCTGACCTTTTCTTTCTGACTCAGATCTGGCCACTGTCATCCATGATTTTATCACCTCAAAGCTATATTACTGCAACACACTCTATGGCCCCTTTTAAACAAACCGTGGTGGGTGCGGGGATGGGTGTGCACCCATTCCCATGGGCGTACACCTATCTTTACCCACATCCACCCATGGAGCATTGGGCATTGGAGCCCATTGTTCCATGCATGGGTGATGGGTGGAGATGGGTGTAGCTGTAGCTGGTGTAGAATGTGGCAGCTCAGCTCCCTTCAGACACCTTCAGAGATAAGTCACCAGGAGCACATTACACCACTGCTCCGAAGTCTGCACTGACTGCCTATAGCTTTCCGGGCACAATTCAAGGTGCTAGTTTTGACCTTTAAAGCCCTAAGCAGTCTGGATCCCATATATCTGAAAGATCATATTTCCTACCATGTCCTATTGAAGTCCCTATAGTCAGCCAGCAGCACCCTTCTGCAGATTCCATCCGTTACCCTTGTCCGTAGGATGGAGGCACGCAGGAGGGCATTCTCGATTGCTGCCCCAGTTTTGTGGAACTCCCTTCCCCATGAGGTTAGCTTGAGACCAAGCCTGAACATTGTCCGGAGGTGGTGTAAATAGATTTTATTGAAAAGGGTATTTGGCGGGTGGGGATAGGAGTTGGTTGGATTTTGGGGTAGGGTTGTGAGGGAGGGTGGGAGTTTTTATTCCATTAATTTTACTGTTGTTACTATTTTATTACTTGTAAGCCTCCCTAATCCTGTGCAGGGAGGGTATCTTATAAATTTGAACAAATAAATGAATAAATAAGGGGTTACCATTGAGGAACAGGATCTTGGAGTCATTATGCACAATACATTGAAATCCTCAGTTCAATGTGTGGCAGCAGCCAAAAATGCAAACAGGATGTTAGGAATTATTTGGAAACAGATAGAGAATAAAACTGAAATATCATAATACCTCTATGTAGATCTAAGTTGTGACCACACCTTGAATATTGTGTGCAGTTCCGGTCGACCCATCTCAAAAAAGATATAGTAGAACTAAAAAAAGTAGCAGAGAAGGGCAACAAAAATGAGAAAGGGTATGGAACAGCGAGTGTACCAAGAGAGGCTTGATAAGTTAGGGCTCTTCAGATTGGAGAATAGATATCAGAGGGAAGGGAATATGACAGAAAATTATAAAAACATGAGTGGTGTGGAATGAGTAAATAGGGAATGATTATTTACCCTCTCAAATAGTACTAGAATTAGGGGGCACTCCAGGAAACTAACTGGTGGTAGATTTTTTTAAAATATGTTTTTACTCAACACACATTTAATTTGTGGAATTTGTTACCAGATGATATGGTGAAGGCCAGTAGTATAGATGGGTTTTTAAAAGGATTGGATAAGTTCTTGGAGAGTAAGTCCATTAACAGTCATTAGCAAAGTAGGTTTAGGGAAGGTAACTTCTTACTGTTGGGAGCTTGGAGTGGACAACGGGGAATGGATTGACCCTTGGCACTTGATTGGGTACTTCTCCCAAGCGAAGAAGGCTGGCCACTGTCAGAGACAGGATAATGGGCTCGATCGACCATTGGTCTGACCCAGTATGACACTACTTATGTTCTTATCTGTGCCTTCTCAAGAGGTGCTTTGCCCTAATCGGGGCTGTAATGATGGCTCAATTGGGTAACTGGGAACTGTATAGCAAGTGTGTTTGTGCTATACAAAGGCACATCCCAGCATAACCAGAACAGAATGGGCCTAAGCTGTGCACAGGGATCGGATGTTCAGCCAGTAGTAGTGTAGGCCAGACCGGTGGAAACAGGGAGCTACACAACCTTTCCAGGGTACAGCTAAGATGCTTGGAGACTCTTTGAGAGGGTTCCCAGATAGAGGATTTAACTGGGAAACTGAGGGACTGAATGGCATGGAAAACCAGAGTGAGATTTCCTCTCCAGCAGCTGCCATCATGGATGGCTTTGGGGGACACATATGAGGGCGTTTTCAGATGGACGCTTATATCACTGGGATAGTTTGTCAACTGTGATTATCATCCCGGTATATCAAAAATATCAGGGTGTTATAAAACCCCAATCGCTGGGGTTTATAACAACTGGTTGTTAAACTATCCCTGGATAATGTCCGTCTGAACGACATATCCCAGGATAGTCAACTATCCCGGTGATTAGTGCCACAGGGTCTAACAACATGGTATGTGCTCAGAAATGCTCAGAATATTCAGATGCACAGAGGGCGTGATGTTGTAGAGAAAGGGCATGATATCTGAGTCCCAGAAAACATCGCACTGAACTTGGTAGAAAAGCACCGTCGGATTTTTAATTCAGCCCAGAGACTCTACTCACAATGTACTGTTCACATGGACTGTCCCGGAATTAAGTTATCCTAGGATAGAAATGTCTGTCTAAACAGGTACCACTGTGTTATCCCAGGATAATAATAACCAGAGATTATTATAATTATCCCAGGATAGTTTGTCCATCTGAAAATGCCCTGAGATGGCCCAAAGATGGAGCAGCCCATGAAAAGCTAAAAAGATTCTATGATGAAGTTTGTCCCGCAAACTGGAGACTGGTCTGGTAGGCCAGGTTAATATTTGTGGAGTTCCCCTTCTGTTACTGAAGCCCTGGTGATGGGAGATGATGCTTTTGTGAAGTCTGTCCTCTAGTTAGTAATTATTCTTAGATATTATTTATTATGAAGGTACATAATACTGTATCCCCCACCATAACAATGCTGAGGCATCTTTTGGGTAACCATTACCAGCAACAGGCTTTGTTAACATTTATCTCTCTCATTCAGTGCTGGAAATTTGATTCTCTTTCCAGACAGGGAGGATGGCCCAGTTATCAATGTGCTCACATTGGAATACAAGCAGACCTGGGTTCGGTTCACAGCTCTGCTACAGACTTGCTGTGTGGCCTTGGGCAAGTCACTTGGTACCTTAGTTTCCAGTGGGAATAGAAGCACTTCCCTACTTCACAGATAAATATGGTAAAAGATTGTGAGACACTCAGGGTATTTTCAGACGTTACAAGATCACAGTCAACCACAGTGAACCACCCTCAATCCCACGGCGGGGCCAAAGGACCCCGAACGTCTGTTCAGCAACCGCCAGATGTTCACCACAGTCAATACCCACATAGGGTAAAAATCAACCATGCTTCCGGAGTTCCAATGCGGACCATCTCCGAAAGCGGGTGATTTCAGACGTGGTCTAACATATGTGCCGGCTGATTCCGGCGGGGAATCAGGGAGGGGGCGGGGCCGTGTGGTGCAACTTGCGGCCGCACGGCCCCTCCCCTTTGCCCGCCCGCCCTCCTGGGAGACAGGTGGGCGCCGCGGCCAATGCAGCCACAGCGCCCGCCCGCATTGACCATGGCCCAGAATCCCGCTGCGGATTCCGGGCTGTGGTAGCCGTCCACACTGGACGGGCCCCTTCATTGGGTGAGGAATCACATTCACCACATGATTGGGGCCGGCCCCGCCGGGACCACCGATTGCGTGGTGAATGTGATTCCCCACCGCGATTGATGGGGGTGAACATCTGGGGGGGAATTTCCATTCCCCCCAACAGACGTGACGAAACCTTGCTCACCTGGTGGGAATCCACCGGGGTTGAGCGTGATCTCGTCACGTCTGAAAATACTCAGCGTGGTAAACGAAATTCCCAGCGGGAACCAACCAAAAGTAACATCTGGCCAGTAACCACTGGCCGGAATCAAAGGAAATGATTCCCAGCCGGGGACAAAGCACGCAGCATTGCTGCCAGGCAACCAGCAACAACACAGGCTGGGGAGGGAGATTTAAAGGGCACACAGCAGCAGCCGGGATGAGCCGCTCTGGGGCCTTCCGGGTGCTTTGACCACGGCCCGGCCCAGGATCAACATAACGTCTGTTGCACTGCCCTGGGCCGTGATCTAGCGGCCTGATTCCCTGCCATGGTACCGGTCCCATCACATCTGTTTGGGGCTTTTTTTGACCACGGGGGCGGTTGATCGGTTCACCCCCACCGGGAATCCACTGTGGTGAATTGGGAAGGCGTAACATCTGAAATCACCCTCAGACACTGTGGTAACAATCAAGTTGCACTGAGCACAAATATCTTAGACAGACTTTGGCCCCTCCTAAGGATTAACAATCTGCTACTTTTCCAGAAGCAACTTTGTGGTTAGATTTGAAACAAATATTTTTTAGAGAGAGCAAACCCCACCTGAACCAAAAATGCTGAACTGGACAATAATTACTGCCTATTTCTGGTCTTTTGGGTATCTGTTTTGGTTATTTCAGATTGGTTTTTCCAGTTCTTTCATTTTGGTTATTTCAGTCTGCAGTCATTTTGGTATTTTGGCTACATCACATTTTGGTAATATTAGCACTACTTCTGTACACCAGAAAATGATGTAAAATGCCCAAAGAACTGAAATAACTGAACTGAAAAACCAAAATAACAAAGGGAATACCTGAAAAGCCAGATATGTGAATATCCATATCAGATGTAGTATTAAGAGTCCTGCGTAAAAATGCCCACAACTAATACATCTACTACCTCTTTCAGCTCTACTTGTATTCATCAGCAAGGATTATTTGGTTCTAAAGCCATGATGCTTACAGTGTGCTAGTAATGCTATAGAGAGTCAAAGTGGTTTGAATGATCTCATTTATTGGACCAACTGTCATTGATGGAAAGAAGCAAGCTTTTGCGCCACCCAGGGCCCTTCCTCGGGCATGTACCAACATGGCAGCCACACTCACTCAGTAATGCTTTAGGCATTTCTGATATTTTCAGGACACTTCCTAAATGTATGCTAATATTTTGCTGGGCCAAGGCCAACAAAGTGGATTTCTCTTTGTTCCCCATATTGCCTAGTCTAGAGAAGACAAAAATGACAGAAAGCTGTTTGGCTACTTGCTCAGGCACAGCAAAGCGATGCTCAGCAACACTTCTGGTCCAAGGTTCTGTCCCCTGGCTGTGGGTGTTTTTAGATGAGCATGGCTAGAGGGGGGGTCCATGTCCATTGAGTGGAACAGCCACAGAGTGCCCATGCATGTAGCATTGGGGTGTGTGTGTGTTCTAATGGGCAGCTCCTCAGGTGGCCATTGCGCCCACTCAGGCAGCCTACACGCACTCCCACCACCATGCACTGTTTATGCAAACAATTCATACGGGCCGCCGTTTCCTCTAACCCTCCCCTGCCAGCAACAACTCCCACCTCAATTCCCACCCAACTGCCCGCCCTCTGCCTTGATACACAGCCCTCAATGCTTCAGCAGCCAGTAACCCCTTCCTGCCCAAGAGTGCAGGGACTGATGCAGTCACTGGCAGTCCCGGCTGACAACAGAGGCACATCCTTAGCAGGACACACAGGATGCTGCTGTCTGAGCTGCTGTCCTCCATAGCATTGGCTCTTCTCTCATGTATCACGAGAAGGGGTTGTTGTGCTTTGAACCAATGCAGTGTTGCATATCATGCGTGTGTCCTTTAAGAGCTCCTCAGAGAGCTCCTGGCAGGGCTGTGGGCAGGACTGGGGAGGCAGCCAGCTGAGAACCTGTTTGCTGATGTGGGTAGATGCCTCGATTCATATGGGCAGGGGATGCATGGGCGCCTGCCCCCATGCACTTTTTTGGCTTGCCCCGCATGGGGCATTCCAGTTTTTTCTCTGGTATCCCATGAATGGCCATGAGTGGGTGCTGCGTGGATCATGGGAGCACACCTTCATATGGGTGGTTGGGTGGGTGGTTGATGGGTGGAACTTCATGGTTGTGTCTTGTCTAAAAACACCCTCTGTCATCTTAATGCAACTCCAGAATGAGCTCTTCCTATCCTTGGGTGTGAGGAAGGGAGAAATAGGGGCATGTCAGAAGAAGAGTAGAGGGCAATGCATTCCAGAGATGATCACCTGGAACAGTTTTCCTTGGGGACTGGTTGCCATAGCTAATGTTATTATGATATCCAAAGGTCACAGTCAACTTCCCCTTACACCACAGTTCAGACAAAGCATATAGTGTAGGGGAAGGGCGAGGGGCTGGGGTGACTGTATTTGACACCATTGCTTCCACTGGAGTAGCTGTGAAGTTCTGCCAATGGCAGAAATAATGATAGCTCTAGTGCAGAAAGGGCCCCATTGGTGCTTTAAGTTCTGTGTTATGTAACTGTAGCAGATTGAACATAAAAGTGAATACAAGAGAAGGCCCAAGGGGGCCAGAATCTTTCAGGGGTACAACCCCCTAGGGCGCTAGCCAGGGGAGCAGCAAGTAGCTGTCTCTTTAGAGGGGCCAAGGGCTTAGCAAGCCAATTGGGGATGACTGATGGGCTCCAGCTGGGCATAGCAGGAAACTGGATACCAGCTGGGGTTAGTCAGAGCAATAAAGGCAGGAGACAGACCACCAGGGAAAAGGTTCTGGAAGAGAAGATGGTACCTCTGTGCCAACAGAGCTAGCTGGAGCCAGGGGCTGAGATAGAGGCCAGTCTGCAGAGGAGTAGGGATGGGCGAACGCGGTTCGGAAGTTCGGAGTTCGGCCTGAACTCGGCCTGTTCAGATGACCGAACTGAACTTCTGAACCGAACGTTTGAACGGCCGAACAGTTTGGAAAAGTTCGGATGAGTTTGGGGGCAGGAAAAACGTGACTTTGGGTGGGAATAACGTGACTGGAAGGGGGAGGCAGCTGAGGAGCAGACTTCCTGGCACCAGGGGTGGTTTCAGGGCCAAATGACACCGATACCGAAAATAATATTTCGATTTCGGTATCGGCATTGGTATCGATAGTGCTATTTTGGGATGTTCAGCCGAGTTCGGCCAAACCGAACGCCGCTGAACCGAACAGCTAAACCCGAACTCGGGTTTTGAACCAAATGACTGAACGTCTGAACATCCGAATGGTGTTCTGTTCGCCCATCCCTACAGAGAAGACAAACCAGAGGCTGAGGGTTTAAGGAAGGGGTTCACCATACCCATTTAAGACCCTGGATTGTGGGACTGGGCATTATTGAGACTGATCACTGTAAAAAGCACTTAGATAAAGATACTCAGAATTGAATGCATGCTGGGGGGAGTGAATCCTGAAGAAAAAAAAACCCTGAAGGACATTAGCCCAATTTTTACTGCAACCCTACTCAGAACAGGTCTGTATGATGCAGTGCTTAAAAATCCTTAGACCACCAAAGCCTTAACTACAATGGAGTGAGTTTATCTTTACAATCTTAAAAGCTGAAGTCTGACCTCAATAGTGTGACATAAAGGATTAGACCCCCTGTCATAAAAATTAAAACTTACATTTTAGATCACAAGAATACAGCAAATGATGGGGGTGAGAGGTGGGGATTTCATTGAATTAGCTGTATAATCCCCTCCTATCTGGGACTGTATTTATATTTACAATCTAAATGGAGCTAGGTAGTTAAACCCAGAAAACTTAGAGAACAACCTGCTTAAAGCCAGTTCTGCTTTTTCATCATGCAGTTAAAATAACATCTAATACAAAGGGAGAAATTGTAGGCTGCACAATCTCTCTTCAGTTGATCACTGATGACTTTCCACTATGCTTTATTTGGAGTCAAAGCTAATAAAGGGTTCACTGCTGAGCCTACTGAATACATTCAGAGGCTGCAGATTGGTTGCATAAGGTATAATCAAAGGGGAAAATACAGTGTCTTTATCATGAAATTCTCCCATGGTCTATTAAACAAACAACTATCAGACCCCATAGGTAGTTGTAATGCACATTCTATAATTCTGTTGAAACAAATACAAAAGAGGACTAAATACAGGGGACTGTAGAACAGTCAAACACCAGCAGCAGCCTAATTGTGCTGGACCAATTGGTCAGCAAATTCTGGGTGAATTCCAGAATCCCTGAACATACTACATGGTAGTGCAGCAGCACGGAGACGGACACTCAGATTACAAAGGGTGAAAACAGACAAAACGATACCCCACGTTAGAACCCATCAGGCAGATGTTCGTCTGCCCATCTGTTAGGTGTCCTCCAGATATTAGCATGCACACACATACACCATGCAGCCCCCATCCGTTCCCCAACTCATGGTATTGTCCAGAGATTTTTAGGTCTACTTGCACATGGCATCCAGTTCC
The DNA here is from genome assembly GCA_003113815.1 of Sphenodon punctatus. Lineage (NCBI taxonomy): Eukaryota > Metazoa > Chordata > Lepidosauria > Sphenodontia > Sphenodontidae > Sphenodon > Sphenodon punctatus. The sequence continues at coordinate 5,230,012 of QEPC01005108.1, forward strand.
TATGTGTGTGAATGCTCAGAGGTCACTAAGAGAAGTATATTTTCAGGCTGCATGAATAGTGCACCTGAAACAAAGGATTTTGCTTCAATGCAAAATAAAAGTTTCAGGTTTTTTCATTTTTATCCCGTTAGTATAAAAAAAGTTCTAAATTGTTGAAGTTTGTCACTTTTCCCAATCAACCCTGTTCCAAATAAGTCCAAATAAGAACACATTTCTCCATGATCCATTCACAAAACTCCAAAAGCAGAGATCAAAGCAGCATGCAGCCTTTTATTAGCAAAGGAACAAAATAATCGAAATAAGGAAAATAAAGAAGAAGAGGGGAAATGACAGGCATGGCTCTGAGTTTTGAAAATACAAGCTAATTATTCTATTCATTTATGCATTCAACCCCATCTGACTGTCATTAGCAATGTGTTCTTTTTGATAAATATACAGCCCAGCATAAAACTTCCAGCATATTCCATTTTTAATTATCCATCATCCTACCAAATGTAATTAGCGTGTCTCCACTTCCCTGCCCACCAAAACATAGCAATGAATATGGGAAATTAATGAACATGGGTGTTAAATTTGCAACTAACTTTATGCCATGAACAGCTCGTTCACAGTTTTCTCAGAAGTGGCAAACATTAATAATGAATGTGCTGGATCATTCTTAGACCACTTTCCCACATTGCGATTTCAAGCAGTACGGCCTGTGGAAAGCACCATGTTGGGTTCAGCTACATGAAATGTTCACCCAAACCTGGGGTAGGACAGGCAACTGGCTGCCATGCCGTGCACCCTTGGAAAAAGACTAAGAACGCAGGGCAGGGCAGCCTTACCGAAAGTGGGGTAAGGCTGCCCAACTCAAAGTAGCGTGCCGCTGCTCATGGGCCTGGTCCCCATCTGACCCGTCCTATGGCAAGGACCAACAGGAGGCTTTGAGTGGCAGGTGCTAGTGCCATTCCCACGCAGCTACATCACAGTTAGGGCAGGATAGCGGGTGGACTAGGGGAGAGTGGGTGGGCTGGGGCTGGGTGCCCGTGCATGTGGCCAGTGCATCAGCCCACCTCAGGGCATGGTGGGACAGCAAACACCGACCCACCCACCTAGTTTCCCAACAAGGGGGCTGACCATCTTCTCTGTTCTCCACTCTGGCCCCGAAGCTTGGCTGCTACGATTGCCTTCCCCAGAGTGTGCAGGGGATTGGGCCTCCCAGCTTGTCTAGCTCCACCCGTTCAAATTCACCATGAATTTTTTATTTGCAGACACTTCTACTACATAGTAAATTCATTGTGATCTGTATAAGAGGTACCCCAGATGGTGTCCAGAACCCCTCTTCCATGGGTCACCCTGGGTGATCAAGTCTAGCCTCCTGTTTGGGGGAGGACTTGTCATACCTAGATCATTCCAGACATATGCTTATCCAGACTCTTCTTAAAAACCTCCCACAATGGAGAATTCATTTCTAGGTAGCCTGTTCCATTGCCTGGCTGCATTTTAAGTCAAACCTTTTGTCTGATGTTCAATCTAAATTTTCCTTTATACTGCTTGTATGCATTGCTTCTGGTCCTGCCCCCCATAGCAAGGATTCTTCATAATCTCTATGGCAGCCTTTCAAACACTTGGAGACTGGAGACCTCTTGGTCTCCATTGCTCCAAGTTGAACATATCCAACATATTTGTATACAAACATATTTGTCTCCCAAACCCTTTTATCATTTTTGTTGTTCTCTTCTGCACCCGCTCCAACTGAATGCAGTTCTTCAGCTGGGGCCTAACTAGAGCTGAGTAGAGTGGCACAATGATTTTCCATGTCTTGCATACAATCTTCTGTTGATGTAGCCTAAGATGCAATAGCATCACACTGCTGACTCATGTTCAGTCAGTGATCTATAACTACTCCTAGATCTTTCCCTGCTATGCGACTGCCAATCCATGTGGGACAAATATCCACACAACAACTAAATTCATAGTAAATAACTATGCTGTGCTTTATTCAGTTTTTCACTAGGTTGTACCACTTGATAGCTGTGATGTGTAAAAGTACCTTATAAGATACATTTTAAAAATTCAGTATCGGGTTTAACCTCAAGGAATCCATCATTATCAAAAGGGCAGTACACAGCTAAAAATATCAGCGACACTTAAAAAAGGTATGGGTTACCCAGATATTTGATGTTGGTTAAACCATGAAGCTTTGGGGGTTTTCTTTTTTCTTTCTTTCAGTGTGATATTGGTCCTTATGAAAGATTCTAAGAACATAAGAAGTGCCATACTGGGTCAGACCAATGGTCCATCTAGCCCAGCATCCAGTCTCCGACAGTGGCCAATTACGGTGGCTTGGGAGAAGTACCCAACAGGTCACAATGGGGGATCCATTCCCTGTTGTTTTCCCCCAGCTCCCGTCATGTTCCCTGATCCTGTCTGGCTAATGGCTGCTAATGGACCTATCTTCCAAAAACTTGTCCAAACCTCTTTCAAACTCAGTTTTAGGTTTGGATTGGCAGCTTGGGCTTTATCTACCCCAAGCTATTTCTGAAACTTTCCCATTGTCGCTATCACTAGAGAATCTCCCCCAGATGCAACAAAGGTGAGAAAGTAGATGTCAAGTGGAGGGAAGAATTCTAATTTTAAAACGGCTGGTATTCTAAATGCAGTGCCCTGTAGACTTCTGCTCTACATACCAAACAGAACAGTGTCCTGTTTTCATTTACACTCCCAGCATTATTATTGCCAGTAGAATTGAACCAATGGAAAAATGTAAAAATGCAGACAAAGACTTGGACATGTAAAGTGACAATACACTGACACATGGACCAACCAATATGCCTTAACTCTCTTCTGCAATGACTATTATTATTCATTATTAGCACCCATAATGTGCCTGGCATTGAACAATCATTAATTAGAGATAGGTCCCTGCCCCAAGGGGAGGGGTTTACAACTGAGGGGTGACAAGGGAGAGAGGAACATATGGAGAGACTGAGATACATTCAAGAAGTTGATAAGTCACAGGTGCGTGTGCTTAACTAGTTACAGAGGAGAGGGGGACTCTGAATGAAAGCCAGCAAGACCATCATCACTGAGAAGTCTGTGGAAATACACAGAGCAAATGGAGTATTATCATCCTGTCTCTATCCACTGCTGGACAAGGGTCTCCCCAATATGTTCCCATAACTTTCTGTCTTGAGCCTTTCTTTCCCAGTGAGCACTTGTAAAATTCTAGATTTTACCCATTCAAATGTATACATATATTTTCTTAACTAATTGGTCAAAGGATGACAACAAAGGATAGCAACTGTAATGCTGTTGTGACGGTGGACATTAGGGCTGAAACGATAATTGGTTTGATTCTCACGAGAATCAAGAACCCTTAGCTTGAAAACATCTTGCTAACTGTGTAAAATCTTGCGAGATCTCACAAAACCAAACACAAAAATAAAAACCACTGTGCATGTGCAAAATGGCTGCCAGCGCCGTTCTGCACATTCACGGTCCTTTTCCAAAGTAGTGCCAGCAACATTGCTGCCATTTTGGAAGAGGGCAGCTAGTCTGCACATGTGTGGCACCATCTGCACATGCACAGACCGGCTGCCCTTTTCCAAAATGGTGGTGATGTTGTTGGCACCATTTTGGAAAAGAACCATGAATGCGCAGAACGACCCTGGCAGCCATTTTGTATATATATATGGTGATTTTTTTAAAAAAACATTTTTTCTACAAGTTGGGAAGCAGTCTCCTCACTTTCTTTTCTGCCCCGCAGAGAAGCCGAGTGGGGAGGACAGTGCAGGAGCATCCCCTGACTCTGACAGGCACAGGTGAGTCAGCTGGGGTTCAGTCTCAGGAGATTATCACATTTCTCTACAAGAATCCAGGCAATTCTCATCTTATTCTCATTTGCAAGAACAAGCCAAGAATCTCAATTCTCACTGCAAAATACAAAAAACTGAGAATCTAGTTTCAGCCCTGAATGGACACACTGCCATGAGGAACTGCAATGAGGACATTGTTTTATTTTACAGCAGATGTGTCTGAGGGTAACTGGTGGCATCTTAAGTCAAGGCACTGAGCTCCTATCCCAACATGCACTGGGCTCAGTAAGGAATCTCCAGAAGATTCTTAGGGGGCACTTTTTCCTCTGCGTCTTTCCAAAGCCCTGTTTACAGCCTGGAGGAATAATTCCCAAATCATCACTCAGATCACCAACACTTTTAACCTAGGATATAATGGGGAAATACAGTCAGGGATAACATGTTCTTTCCATTGTGCATGATCGCACAGATCTAGGTTTTCATCTGAGGGGATAGCCTCCATGGGACAATAAGCTACATGACTCACTGGACATAACCAAACTACCTCAGCAAGCCCCCAGCAAACCATAGCCAACATCCTCCCCACAACCCCAAAGCCAATGTATCTGTTCTAAATTATTCTGCTATTTTTCATTAAAACATCCACCCCAGTTTTAGAAATGTGCAAAAATCCAAGCAGATGCAGCACAGCAGTCACCACGGCGTGCCTAATTACTGTAAAGAGTGGCAATGCTATTGTAGCAGACACATAGAAGCTTGGATGAGCATGTAACTAAGAATTATTGTCTGTGAAATCTATGCTGAAGCACACAATTGTGGCTTTTAGCCCCACAACTTTTGAAAATCTGCACAATCCTTTCATTATTTGACACACAGTTATAATTTTGAGGGGTTTGATCCTAAATAGTGCCAAGATGCATCACCTTTTAGTTATGAGACCATAATGCATGTCTACATCCCCAAAAGTGTCTATTTTCAAACTTTCAGGGACTGCAAATCACTGACTTCCTCACATTGCAAACAAGTACAAGCACAAAAATATTCACAACACCAAATGTGTACAAAATTCAGCAACAAAACTGTAATTTGATTTCAGCTTTGCCATATATATATATATAAAAACATCAGCTGCTGACAATTGTTGCTTTGGGCTGGTTTACCTGCAGTCACAAACCCATGACTGATATGATGGAAATTAAGCCATCCTCCTATAGAGCTGATGAGAACAGTCAAGAAGATACAGCTAAACCTACAACCAGAAGCAAATGAGTAAATCACCCTGGATGACTGTACTAATTTATTTTTGGACTGGAAACATCGCAATTAATTCCAACTCCTTCGTCATGCTAACAAGCATCCTGTGTGATCAATACATGGGCAAATGACAGGGAACTGCTATCCATGCAAAGGTACTGAACTCCATCCTCCATATGTTTTAAGCATAGATTATAATAACTGTGCAAACACTTCATGTTATAGTTATTCACATAAATACCCATTTTGATCTGTTATTTGTGGATGAAGTTTCTGATAGTAAAGGAAAAAACAGACCTAGTCCATTTAGAAATCATGCAGGAATACTCACGTATGGTCTGCACTTGCCTTTCTTTCTCTCCAGTTTGCTAGGTGGCTTTAGCTTTGGCTGCTTTTCGGTCTGCAGCTGAAACAAATCTGCTTCAACAGAGATGCTCTTCCTTAGGGCTGCATTATTTGAGATTCCCCAGATGAACACTGACGCATTGATGCCATTATTGGTGTTCTGTTGCTCCCTTAGCACAGGCAAAGCTTTGCCTGTGTCATCTCCTACAAGCGGAGTTTCTAGAGGAAGAAACAATAGACAAGAAACTGGCATCTGATAGCATCCAAATCCTCTAGGGATGGCAACCTGAGACACAGAGGTAACACATTCGTTTACAATGATACAGTACAGTATATCATCTGTCTCCCACTGGCATTTTGAACCCTAGAAAGCCTACAGGACATTATTTATGATCTTATCATTGTGATAATGGATCCAGGCAAAACTGCAATAGCTTTATACAGTCACAAAGAATATAGTACATAGGGCTCAAAAGTTAGATGTTTCTTTTAGTAAATACTAGGACTTGATCCTGAGAGGTTTTAGGCACCCAAGGCCTGTAAAGCACTGAAGCACAAATTGGAAACTGAAGACCTCCCGAGTGCTCCTGTTGAAGTCATGGAGAACATTTTAATGGTTAGCGTGAAGCATGTGATAAAAAGCTATGCAGGAAGCAGGCTACCATATCAGTACTGCACTGTTCTGAGCCCTGTATGTGATAGTAATCTAATCATGCAGAGCAGGACATTGCTGGCACTATATAATTAATTTTAAAATAATCATAATAATCGTAAGAAAAACCTCCTCTCCCCTGCTAGTAACAAAATGCTAAGGTAGTCCTTATATCTAAATAGCTTGTTTAGTCTATCCTAATTTCAGCACTTCTCTTAGCTCCCATCTTGTCTTGGAGAGAGCTACATGAAATGGTTCAGGAACAGTATGACATTTTAACATTATTGCTACCTAGACCTTTTACAAAAGACAGTATTTAGGAAATAATTCCTAAACCAGCAAGTAAAACTTAGGTGTCAGAAGGCATGAAGTTCAACTGATACACATCAGCTGAGGATTTAGCATGGATTTAAACAATTAATAACTACACTTTTAATGTTAAAACTGGGAAATAATTATCTTTGTTGTAACTTTAAACTGCTACATCAGTCACAATCCATCCAACACTGTTGTCAGTAATTTAAAAAACCATCCTCTCACCTTATCGTAACTTTCATCCAGTGCTCCCTACATGTTTCACAAATGGTAACTAAATACTTCTGAGTGTTTCCCTGTAAAAAGCAAACTTTTACTCATAGTTACCAAATAAGAACATTAGAATTATGCTGAACTTAGAATACAAAACAACTCTTTTGCTTCAAAATTTACTTCTAAAAAAAAAGTGGGCAACCTGAGTTTTAATGACACAGAGGGTGTAGGAGTAATTTGCCCGCTACTGAATTGCAACCACTCCTAGAATGAAACAGAGCAACCATTTAATAGCACCCACTAACACCTAAAACACCAGCTAAGTTTAGGGAGCACAACATTTTAGAAGTGGCTTAAGTTATCAGAATTCACTATTACACATCAGAATATGCTGTCTGCATCAATAGTCCGACTCTTCGAAGAAGATCCAAGTGATCTTTAATGACCATATATGGTTAGGTTCTTTGTTTTTAATCCCATCCAATAGGTAGCTCTTCTCCCCACAGTTCCCCTTAGCAATATGCAAAGACACTGGTTTCCAGTAGCACCTCAGTATTCCCAGAACAGTGCTTCTTAATCTTTTTAGAGCACACCCTTCCTCTTGTCTGTGGTGCCTGATACACTCTGCTACACACATGTATGTACATCAGTAGAACAATAGAAATTCAACATACTATTAATTATTATTATTATTATTATTATTATTATTATTTAATGTTCTTAATACCCCATCCCTCCTGCCTCAGGGAGCTCAGGACGGCTCACAATAAACATCAATAAAAGAATATTACAATAAAATATAACATTATTATAGTAAAATATAAGTAAAAGAACCCACCTCCCTCCAACCCACACCCCCTCCCCACCCTGTTCCCTGCTTCACCTCAGTTGCAGGGACACTGGCAGCAGCTGTGGGAGGAAATATAGGGGAAAGATTGAGGAAGACCTACGTACACCAGTGGAGCCAGTTAGTGGGCACTTATATATCTTATTCAGCCTGCTCTTGCTCTTGAATCCATCTTGTTTGTCATGACCTGTACGCATGCCTTTTTGGCAGCCTATGATTGTATCCCATAATACTTGTGTAGAATACCAAGGCCGGCTAGAACTGCAATGTTATGAGAAGCTTTCTTATCAGTAACTGAGCCTGATACCCAGAGAGAGGGTTCTTAATTGGGAGCTGGATGACTCAGGCCAGAGGGAGGCACATCTGCAATGGTTAGCACATGCACAGTGTTTGCATAGTGGGTTTGTGAAGTTAGATACTATAAAGACAGAGAAACCAGAAACCCACATTGGAACTTCATTGCTGGCCACTTTGCAGACATGCTGAGGGGTACAGCAGAACCTGGGGCCCACCTGGGGATCATCTTGTAGCCATTGTCAGGGTTCCCCGGCCTGCAGAAAGGGATGTGAGACGTGTCCTTTTATCTTTATACTTTGTATTTATCTTTATGTTTTGTATTTAATAAAATAGCTTTCTTGGCACCACATTCATCTGAGTCATCAATGAACTTATCCAAAAGAACAAAAAATTTTAAGACACTTTGCGTAGTCGGCAGGATCAGATCAGTGAACCTATGTTTTGGTTCAAGAAACCTGTTGGGCTCGAGCTGACATGGATCCCAGGGTGGTGTGCCACCCCTGAATGGGCTCCAGTTGCTCAAATGTTGAGCTGGGTATTCCCACCAGTGAGATGGACAGAGCTGCTTTGTCCCGGGGGGCTCACAGCTCAGGCAATTGAGAAATGACTGCAGGAGTTGGGGGTCCTGGGGGTGGGGGCAAGAAATCAGTCTCTGGAATTGGTTGGTTACTCCTCACACCAGTGAAAGGGCTGTGGGAGAAGCAGGAGCAGTTAGAGAGGTGATGCCAGAGCACCGCTGATGAGTTGGTAGCCGTGAGGCAGCGAAATGCTTTGTTACATGTAGGGCTGGACACGGCTAAGGAGCGAGGGCAGAAAGCGGAGGAGCAGGTTATGGCTGCTGCTGTGCATCTAGCCCAGGTGAAACAACAAAAGGCTGCACAGCACTTTAATTGGACAGTGAATAGAGTGAATGTGCGGGCGCTGATGCAAAGTCTGGACTGGGATCTGGCAACCTGGGATGGGAACATCTGGGATTCCTCCTCTTTGGAGGAATGGACTGAGGGTGAAGAGGGTTTGCAAGGCCCTCTTGAAATATATCCACCCGTGGCCCAGGCTTGGCCCCTTATAACAAATAAGACTAAGGGGCCACCTGGAGGAGGTGGGTGAGCTACCCAGGTGGTGCGAGATTTCACCCAGACAGAGTTGCAGGACATAGCTAAGCAACATCGTCAGTTGCCCCAAGAGACACTGGGGGCATGGTTAACTAGGTTGTGGAATCAGGGGGAAATAGCCTCTTTTTAATGGATGGAGAATTACTTAATTTGGGGGTTCTAGCTAAGGATCCCATGATCAATCAAATGCTTATGGAGGCTCGTAATGAGGCACATTCATTATTTGACTGGGTAAAACAGGCAGTGCGAACTCGCTTTCCTGAATCCATGGATTGGGAGGATGACAGCATAGAGTGGTGGAAAACTGTGGTGGAAGGAGGGGCATGGCTGCACCATTTGGCTACCCAGCTAGGGATTTATTCAAACATTTTTGATGGGCCAGATAGGAAGCCTTTCACTGCAGGAATGAGGACAAGATTGATGAAATCTGGGCCTCCCCAGTTGAGGGATGCCCTGCTAGCCCTGCTAGGGCTGGCACAGGGGCATACAGTGGGGGAAGTGGTGCTGTTAATGGGACAGTTAGGAGATATTGAGGAAAGTAAAGCGCATGCGTGTGTTGCTCGGCAACAAAAAAATGAATCAGTAGATGGCAGCAAACCCCCACAAAAAGTAAAAGTGACTTGGAAAGTCATGTTCATTGCTTCATTGAAAGCAGGGCCCGGGTGGCAAATAAACAGATAGATGGAATTCCTACTGCTGATTTATATGCTTTGTACAAGGAAAAATGTAAGGCAAAGGTAAAGGTGAAAAACAAAGTGGAGGTACAAGACACATCCTCCCCAGAAGCCTATGCTTCACCAGAGAGGGCTTCTTTCACCTTGTATCCTGACCTGCCAGAATGGCAAGTACCCAAGCCCCAATGACGAGGTGGCCGGGTTACCACGGTAGGGCCAATAAAGACGGCTGCCCTTGGTGACCTGAGACCCCACGTCCCACTGACAATTTATTGGGGCCCTGGCTACAGACAAATGGTGATGGTCCTAATAGACACTGGAGCAGAAGTTACACTGATACATGGAAAATCTTCATAAGCATGTGGAACAGCGGGTGGTGGTGAATGCTTTTGGAGGGAAGAGAATGAAGCCACATGGACAAGGGTGTGATTGGACACTGGGGGTTACCCTCCCTCCTGGGCAGATGTGTTGATCATTGCTGTCCCTGAGTATATTCTAGGAATGAATGTTTTGCAGGGCAGGGAGGTGCAACTTCCCACTGGAAAATTAGTCTTTGGGGTGAGGGCAGTGGTAGTGGGGGATGCTAAGTGGATTCCTCTTTGCATTCCCACTCCCAAGGAGCCTGTAGTGGTACGGCAGTATCGCCTCCCAGGGGGACATGCGGAGATTTCACAGACAATTAAAGGCTTGGTGGAGGCTGGTATTATTAGACCAGCAGTCTCCCCATTTAATAGCCCAGTCCCCCCATTTAATAGGCCAGTCTGGCCAGTGAAGAAACCTGATGGGAGTTGGTGTTGACTATTGATTATCGTCAGCTGAATAAGCAGGTTCCGCCATTAGCGACGGCAGTACCTGATATGGTCAGTTTGATTGAACGGATTGAGAAACATACAGGCACATGATATGCTGTGCTAGATCTTGCTAATGCCTTTTTCTCAATCCCTATTGCTAAGGAATCACATGACCAATTTGCTTTTACCTGGGAAGGGAGACAGTACACCTTTTTACGTCTACCCCAGGGCTATTTGCATAGCCCCACCTTATGTCATGGGATGGTGGCCTGGGATTTGGAAACATGCTCTGTGGCCCCTGAGATATTGGTGATCCATTACATGGATGATATCCTGTTGAAGGGGCATGGTAAACAGCAGGTGGCAGAGGCTTTAAGTGAAGTGACAGAAACAATGTGGGCCGAGGGTGGGAGGTCAATCTGAAAAAGGTTCAGGGACCTGCACAAGAAGTAATTTTTCTGGGAATACAGTGGGGAGCTGAGAGACAAATTCCACAGAAAGCTAAGGATACCATAGCGCAGGCAAAGGTCCCAACCTCCAAAACTGAGGCACAAGTGTTTGTAGGACTGCTGGGATATTGGAGACAACATATCTGTCAGGGGCCAGGGCTGGAGGCGTGCTGGGCGATCTGGAGGGGGGTCCCTCCCTCCTCCCGCCGTGGTCTCAGGGTCTGGCATGGTGGGGATGGCTTCTCCGTCACATCCTGTTGCCAGGACAACCCGCTCAGCTGCTTCTGATGCACTGACGCCCCTCGTGGCTCCCTGGGGGGCGGGGCCTCACCACAGCCTGTGCGGTGTTTCGCACGGCTGCAAGCACTCTGGGGGGGGGAGGCGTGCCTTGCCCTACTTAAACCAGCACTGGAGGCATCCCAGTGCCAGTAATCAGAGCAAGAGGCTTGCCGCAAAAGCTAAGTGTTGTGATTCTTGTATCTCGGGTGTGTGAGTTGGGAGGGTGCTTGTGCAAACTAGGGGTGGTGTTTGGGTGTTCATGAATTCCTTTCTGTGATCCTGTGGTATTGTGGTGAGTGTGTGTTTGACTGACTGTGGGTGGAGACTGAAAGCCCTTCCCTGCTCCTCACCTGGATTCCCTTCCCCCTCTTGGAGTGTGTGGAGAATTCCTCCCTCCCCTTGCCTTGGGTCCTTCCCCATCATCCTCCACTTCTCCCCCCACTGTGACCCCTATTCCCTTCCCTTCTGGGGTGATTGTGAGTGTGGGTGTAATACGAGGCGGGCGGAGCCTGACCTGGCCTTCCCTTTTGAGCTCTGTGCCCTATGATGATAGGGGCCCCATCTCTGTGAGACACATAGGGCTCACATACTATCCTGACGAGCAGTTTTTCCCTCCCCCATGGGGGCAGAGCTCACACGTGTGTGTTGTGTCCGTATCTGACCATCTGAAGACCCCTTTCCCACCCTTCCCCCTGACAATATCCCCCACCTGACAGCAATACTGTGACCTATTTATGCTGTGACCAGAAAGAAAGTCAAATTTGAGTGTGGGCAGGCACAGCAGAAGCTTTTTGTCAAGCAAAAGCTGATATTGCTTATGCTACCCCTCTGGGACCAGTGATACCAGGATGTCCTTTTGAGTTACAGGCGTCCCTTGTGGGTGAGGTTACAGCATGGAACTTGTGGCAGATTCATCCTGACCGACGGGTACCTTTGGGTTTTTGGTCACGCAAGCTCCCTGATCCAGCCACAAGGTACACCCCTATGAAAAACAGCTGCTTGCCTGTTATTCAGTTTTAGTGGAAACTGAGCACCTGACTGAGAACAATGAAGTTGTTCTCCGGCCTAGCATCCCTATCCTTCCTTGGGTAATGGATGCTTTTAAGACCCACCAGGTGGGGAGGGCCCAGCAGGCATCCATTGTTAAATGGAAATGGTACATATCTGAAAGAGTGACAGGAGGGAAGCAGGGGGTGAGCCGCATTCATGAATGGGTAGCAGAGCTGCCACAGGACCCTACTATTCCCACGGTACAGCCTGTGGTACCCCTTCCCCCGATAGCTGAGTGGGGAGTTTCCTTTGAGCAGTTGCCAGAGGGGGACAAATGTTATGCTTGGTTCATGAATAGCTCGGCAAAATATCTCAAGGGGGAGTGGGTGTGGAAGGCAGCTGCTTTACAACCAGATAAGGGAACTGTCTTAATTCAACATGGGCAGGGACACTCTAGCCAGTATGCAGAATTGATGGCCGTGGCTATGACCTTTCAGAATGCGCTAGAGATGTCCCAACCCAAAAGACATTTGTATACAGACTCATGGGCCATTGCAAATTCATGGTAATTTATTCATGGTAGGCCATTGTGGGGGGATGATCTGTGGAAACAGGTGATTGAGATTGCCAGGAAAATCCCTGTGACAGTGTATCATGTCAATGCCCATGTCAGGGACACCGCCCCAACTACCCAGTTCAACAGTGCTGTGGATCAGATGGTTCAGCTCTGAGGGGTGGAAGCCCCTAATGCCACCTCAAGAGAGATGGAGGATGACCTCCATCTCCTATGCCAATGGGCACATAAAAAATCTGGCCACTTGGGGGAGGTGGGAACTAGGGCATGGGCTACATCCAGAGGCATTCCTTGTCCTGTGAATACTGTGAAAACTGTGATAGAACAATGCTCTATATGCCAGAGAGTGAAGCGATACCTGCTATTGCCCCTTAGGCAGGGGTGGCTGGTGGGTTCTGAGGTTGGAGGGGCAGTAAGGCTGGCTGGCGAGCTGGTGGGCAGAGCCAGGGCAACAGTGGGCAGAGCCAGGGCAACAGTGGGAAGAGCCAGGGCAACAGTGGGCCAGTGGCGTGGCATAACCCAGCAGCAAGAAGTTCCCAGGGTTAACATTGGATGGACATTACATTACTTAATGCTGGGAACACTGCTGTGTGAAGCACTGCCCCCAGGGGATAGAGTACCCTCTTACTGGTGGTCCTGTACACTCTCTTTCCCACTGGGTCCAAATTAACCATAGGTTAAAAAAATAGACCACGTTGCCATCGCCTAACTTTATCCTGAACCCTCGAATTCTCGATTTTCATGGTACGCTTGGCCACCTGCAGTTTTCTGAAGGTGTAGGCTTTGGGACAAGCCTTCCTTCTGGCTTGGAGAACTTGGGAGGACTGAGTTAGCTCCATGTTCTGCAACAAGCCGAATCAGAAGAGAATGAAAGGGAAGAGAAGGAAAGGACAGAGGAGAAGTAGGAGGGAAAGGGTTTGGTTTTGGAGCATGAGAAGAGGAAGGGGGAAGGAATGGCTTCAGTGGGGAACAGGGGAAAAGGGTTTTCTTGTTGTCTTCAGCCTTCTCTTCTGCTGCGCTCCTACCTACTTTCTCCTCTGTTCACAAGGAGAGCAAGGCGAGGTGTGGAAGCATGCCAGATCTCAGACAAACTAGATAGAAAAAAGAAGCAAATTAATGTAGAAGTTTGAATTTTGAATGACATTTTAAATTTTGCTTCTTTGTGGACCTCTCCCCCAAAGAAGAGGTCCAGGACCCTCCCAATCACTTACCATTATCCGGAACACTCTTCATTTTCATGCTATCCTTGGCTGCCTGTAGTTTTCTAGGGTAGGCTCCCAGTCCATTCACTGTTCAGGTCCCACAGCTGGTCTTCTTGAGGCCTACAGACACAGTGTGACTTCGGGCTTCATTGGACCTATAGAAGCCCTGTAACTCCTAAAGTCAAACACTGCATCTGGAGGCACAGTGGTGGTGGTGGTGGTGGTAGTGGTGGTGGAGTTGGTGTAGAGGCTCCTATGGCTGGGGTTCTGGAGCCCACATGATTTGTTGGGGGTGCCCCAAGACTTTAGGGTGTCCCCCGGCCGTGGGCACGCCCCTGCCCCCAAGGAGAGGTTCCACCCTCCCAATGAATGCCCACTGTACCACTCCTTGGGGGCAGGTCCAGGTCCAAAGCCGCCTACTCTTAATAACTAACTACTTCTAAACTACATTAGCAATAACAATTTTAAGGAACTCTAACAAGTGTTAAACTATTTATCCTTTTTTTCCTATGGACTTTGAGGTTCGGTGTCCCTGCCTCGGCCATGGGCATGCCCCCGCCCCCAAGGAGAGGTTCCACCCTCCCAATGAATGCCCACTGTACGTCTCCTTGGGGGCAGGAGGAGGTCCAAAGTCGCCTACTCTTAACTACTTCTAAAATACATAAATAAACATTTTTAAAGAACTATGTCTACACTACTTAATTAAACAATTTTAAAGAACTCTAACAGGTGTCTACCCATTTATCCTTTTTTTGTTATGCACTAGCACTTTGTTGCTCACTCTGTGTCCCTGTCCTGGCCATGGACCCACCCCTGCCCCCAAGAAGAGGTTCCACCCTCTCCCAATGAATGCCCACTGTATCTCTTCTTGGGGGCAGGGGCGGGCCCATGGCCAAGGCAGGGACACAGAGCAAGCAACAAAGTGCTAGTGCATACTTCTAAACTACTTCTACTTCTAAACTAATTAGGACCAAAAAGTTTCTAAATTCTAACACATTTCTAAACTACATTAGGACCAACTATTCGTAAGAACTCTCAGTAGTGTTAAACTCTAAACTGTTTACAGTTTAACTGTAACGTAAGACCTAACTTTTTAACTCAACTTTTTAAACTTAAAAAGGAAGCATACTTATCTTTACCGTGGGATGTCTTCTGGTGGCTCTCATCCTCACACTTGCAGCTGCCAGAAACGCCTCCCTCCGCCTTGCGTGCCATCGCTGTCACATGGTGCCCTTTGGGTGCTGGGTTTATTCATGGTGGTGGTTCTTCAACGCAATTGGTCTTCCTCTCTGTGCTCTGTCCTCGAAGAAGTCTGGGAAGCCTTACTTGGGTGCAGCGTCCATGTTGGCATGGGTCTTTCTAATCAGGGCAAAGACCATGCAGGCTGGAGCGTGATGGATACAGCACAGGTCTTCTCATTGTGCAGGTCTCCCCTCCTTCTAGTCTTCATGCAATGGAGAGTCCAGATAATCACTGCTTTACTTGGGTGCAGCGTCCACATTGGCATGGGTCTCCCTAATTAGGACAAAGACAATGCAGGCTGGAGTGTGATGGATGCAACACTGGTCTTCTGATTGTGTGGGTCACTGTCCAGATTAGATCATCTTCATGTCTGTTCAGTGCCTGTACTGGAAATTTGCTCGCCATTCCTTGCATTGTGCAAACAGATCTATTGTTTTATTGTTGAAGTCTGGAATGTCCCTGACCATGGCTTTCTCAACAGAGAGCATTGCTAGAGCATTCAGACAGTCCTCTGTCATGGTACTTCTCAGAAAGTTTTTAATTCTTTTTAGAGCTGAGAAGCTTCGTTCCGCTTCAACAGTTGTGAGAGGCGTTGTCACGACAATCTTCAGCAGTTTAACCACCTCTGAGAAAGATGTGTCTAAGTTGTCCTCGGTCAACACAGCAAGTAGCGCAGAGGCATCTTTGGCAGAATGGAATTCTAACCTGTCATACAAAGTCCCAAGCTCACTCCTCAGTTGGTCTCGCTCCAGCATTGGGTAGGCTTGTGTTGCTGCATTAAAGGCTTGGATGGGAAAGCGTTCACTGTACCTTTGAAACAAAGTGCCCTGCACCAAAGTTGCACTCTCTAGATGTTTCGTGACTTGATATCTGTCATGTACATGTGAGATTATAATATCACACACTTCCACAGCAATCTGCTCTAGCATGTCCATGCTAGGTGCACTTCTGTGCATCCAAGCGTTCTCTGGCAGCTCCGAGCGCAGAGTTCCAATGGAGTCCCTTACTTTATCGATGGCTCTTACGAAGTCAGTAGTATATCTCTGAATACCTACAGAGTCAATGTGTTTTTTTTGGGAGCTCCTTGTAAAGTATGTCCACGACGCGTGCGGCATGATTCTGTGGAACAAGGACAAGAAGTAGAGGAACTTCCCATCAGATTCCAACATGGTCATGTATGACCTGGCCTCGATACCAGTCTTTGTTCAAAGCACTCGCCCAGGTCCTCTCTGTGTTCATATATGACCTCGACTGTCCGCACACTGAAGTTCCAGCATGTTTTAGTTACTTTGGGGAGCCTTCTCTTCACCACCGCATCCAAAACTTGTCCTTTTTGGAGAAGAACTGAAGAAAACAGGGATACCAGACAGACTTTGGAAGAAAATTCTTACTTGTCTTATTTGGGATATGGCTTGCTGCACAATAAGGTTCAGCTGATGAACGCACACTTCGTTCACTGTTTTGCCCAGGTACACATTCCTTAACTTCCTCTGGACTCCACCATGCTCTCCACTCATCATGCTCGCTCCATCATAGCTCTGAGCCATAAGTTTTTGTTTGTCAGAGTCCCTTGGGAGAGCAGCACTGAGGTTTTCAAGCAAGGACTCAGTGATTGTTTCTGCACAGGAGTCTGTCAAGTGTGTGAAGCTGAAAAAACATTCCATGGTTGACCCCCTGCCATTGATATAGTGGAAAATAATGACAGACTGGCAGACAGTTGAGACATCTGTGGTGTCATCAGTTTCGATAGCCACAAAATCTGCATTTTTTATTTTGGTAATTATATGGTTACGAGCAATTTGCAGCATGAAGTCCAGGAGTTCGTCCTGCATGGTTTTTGAAGTCCCCTTGAAGACAGTTGCAGTCTTCAAATGTTGCTGTAGCGTACTGTCAGATGTGGCAAGTAGATCTATTGCACCTCGAAAACCCCCTGGATTGACAGATCCCTCGCTTTCATCATGTCCACGTAGCACCAATTCATGTGCACCACAGAACTTTATGAAATCTATTATTCTGAAGAGGATGTATCTATTTCGATCAACGTCCTCATTGTGTTTGCTTAGAGCCACACAGTACTCTTCATTGAGTCTCTCGGGGATGTTTATTTTTCCCAACTGTGACAGGTTTAGGCAGTTGTCAAGGTGGTTTTTACAAGAGTCATACTTCTTTGCCTTCTCAGACAGGTGCTTAATATCCTTGGCACCCGTGCTGCGTCACCACCAAACAGCAGGCAAGGAAAACAGAACAACGACTTCTTGGAAACACTGCCACATAGCCACCAGAACTTCTCATACCAGGATGTGTGGAACCAGCGTGTATAGCCTTTCCCTCTGTCTTGTGCAGCTTGTTCGATTTGCAGTTCTGGACGGTGAGGTCCCATGTCTTTGATCTGCAGTTTCTCTTCATAAGTCAGCGTGGTGAATGACTTCTCGAGAAGAGTGTCCACGGTATTCATTTTTGAAGTGTAGGCTCTGGGGAAAAAAAAGATGGGGATTTGGCATATTAACATTCCTCCCCAACCTTGCCTTTTGTCTTTCACCTTAAAGTGATGTCGTAATGTGTAAAGATTTTTTTTTGTTAATTTCACATATGCAAACCGATCCTTTCTATGTAATCCACTTCCCCATGCAAAAGTTAACCGGGACAGTAAAAAAACCCAATTTATTGCATACTTTATTTAGAAACCTTTAAAAAATTTTTTTAGCCTACACTTGGTATTTTTGGGGACAAAAGGAAACCACCAGAGACAATCAATTCGAGCCTCCATTAACTTACATAGTATGTGTACAGTGCTAAAGTCTTCAAATGTGTTGACTAAGGCTTTCTCGCAGTGCTTGAAGGAAACGTAACTGTCCCGCTCTTGATAGATGAACTTAATCTACATCGTACAGGGATAGCTGATGTCTCATGAACCTATGCCAGATTGTAGTAGCCCTCCTTTCATGACACAGAAGAGCATCACTAGTCTGTTCACATTCTCATTGATTTCCTCAACCAACAAAGTGCAGCAGAATCAGTCGGACTTGGCCTTGCATTCCTATTGACTGCTCTTTCAATTAAATCTGACACCAAGATGTTGCTCCTTGGAAAGGAGTGGATGATATGGCGCAGATCACGTCTCATGGCAATCACCAACTCTACACCGGTGAGGTCTCCCACATCATTTCCACCAGAGTAGCTAACGATTCCCGTTGGAGGTGGAACATCCCGTCTCTTCTGAATCCTATCCAACGTTGGAATGATCTCGTGCCATCTCATACCTCCTCTTCCGAACCACCAGATGTCATAATTCTGGTTGCCTGAGGAAAAGGTAAGCTCTTCACGGACAAACTGCTCCAAACGGCGAATGTAGTAATCACCAATGATCCAGATAACTTCTGCCATACTTTGGATCAGGCTACAAACACAATGAAACTGAAATCTGCAAGAGTAGCACAGACACGAGAGATAGACACAGGGGTTTGTCCTCTAACTCCAAGGTAATGGAGAGAAATGGTACAGAATTGCAGGTGTTACATTACTAAACCAGGCTGCTACAGACCAGCATTGCTAGTAACACACCTGAGATAACAGGACTAACAGTTGCATCTCAGAATCTCAAAACCCCAAATTTGTCACATTTCCAGCTTTTTGAACACACCAGAGATCACTAATCACAGTGGGGACTGGGATTTGGGGGAAAACAGGCTTGCCTCTCTTAGGGTATTTTCAGACATTACGAGATCACGCTCAACCACAGTGAACCACGCTCAATCCCGCGGCGGGGTCAAAGCGCCCCAAACATCTGTTCGGTGGCCGCCGGATGTTCACCACGGTCAATACCCACATGGGGTCAACTCCAACCACGCTTCCAGGGCTCCCCGTGGGACATTCTCCAAAAGTGTGGTCAAAGAGATCCCCACCAGGAAACAACAAAAAGTAACATCTGGATGGCAATCACCTGCCGGAATCAAAGAAAATGATTCCCAGCCGGGGACAAATCATGCAGCGTCGCTTCCAGGCAACCGGCAACAACACAGGCAGCGGAGGGAGATTTAAAGGGAAACCTTT
This sequence comes from Sphenodon punctatus, assembly GCA_003113815.1. Taxonomy (NCBI): domain Eukaryota; kingdom Metazoa; phylum Chordata; class Lepidosauria; order Sphenodontia; family Sphenodontidae; genus Sphenodon; species Sphenodon punctatus. Next base: position 5,249,098 of record QEPC01005108.1, read on the forward strand.
ATCAGGGAAGCGTGGCAGGATGGAGTGAGGATGTAGGCGGAAGAGAGAGATGGGAGAGAGAGCGAGGGTGGAGGAGGAGGAGGCAGGGGCAGTGGTGGAGGGAGCACAGAGGGAGGAGGTCGAGACAGGGGTCATGCTGAGAATGGAGGAGGCAGAGGGACAACACCTGCAGCAGCCGGGACAGGATGCCCCGGGGGCAGCTGCCGGACCGGGGGAGGAGGCACCCTGGAAATGGGTAAGGGGACCCAAGGGGAGGGGAACAGGGGGCACAGGGG
>QEPC01005108.1:5268321-5287805 GCA_003113815.1 Sphenodon punctatus
GGGGAAAGGAAGGGAAGGGGACTGGGAGACACGGGGAAGGATGGTGGGGGACAGGACACTCGTACCAGAACGTGCAAGGAGAATGGAGGGCTGGGCAAGGGGTACAAGGCTTAGGGGAAAGGCTCCTCTACCACTCTTAGTCAGGCTCCCAGGGAGGTCATACAACAATACAAGGAAACGTCCGCTCACTCACCGCTCTCACTCTCAGGGTAGGGGAAACACAGGGGTTCATCCACTCTCCACACTCACTCGCTTGCTTTCCACGCTGCAGTAGTACAATAGGGTTACCAAGGACAAGGGGACCAGTCTCTCAAAGAATGATCACCGGCGGGGAACTCAAGCCCCGCTGGTCTGTTTTATAGTAAACCCTAAGTGCCTCCTGGTGTGCCTAAGGCGGGGCCCCAGCCTGCTCTGAGTGTCCCGCTAATTACAAGCATACGGGGAGGCGGGGCCAGGAGTGCACACCATGCTTCATCCCCACAAGCCGTCTACTTTCGGGTATCGGGCCGTTGCCTAGCAACGGCCCGCACGCTACGGAGCCGAGCGGTGCGACCCGCTCTTACAAGCCGCAGGTAATGGAAATACATACTGGGTAATAAAAACTGTTGACTCAATACCTATTTGTCTCAACAGAGGCAAGCTGAGACAAAGAGAGTAATCAATAATATGATTTTTGCAACTTTGGACACAGCCATGAACCTTCAGGTTAAAGCTGCAGCGCTTTGTTAGAAAATAGCTTTTATGTACGGTTATAACATTTATGCTTATATTTTGCAGAAAGCCTACCATTCCTTTTGGCCTTACACCAACATGGCTTTCTACTTCCTGGTGATGGCTACTGAATTGGTTGAAGGAAATGAAATGCTTGTATTAATTTTTGTATGCTGTTACTAATTAAAGTACTTGATTGTGATGGAAATGAAATTACCTCAACAGACTTATGCTCTCATGTATTGGGATAAACAAGGTTGTAATGGGGCAAACCGAATACCCCAGATTGCTTTAACTCCCACACAACCCTTGTTAATTGGACTCATGAAGGTGACCCGAGCTGTGGTATCACTGTTCATCTTGATGCCTGACAGCATCTGGAGTGTAAATGGCCTGGTCCCCTAGGATACATTCCTTTTTAAAAATATATATATATATATGTTTATTATTTTTTCTTAGAATTAAACATCACTTTTTAAGAAAACTATATACACAATTACAGTTCTCCAGATTAGACCAGTTCAGGGAATACCCGTTACAGTGTTGGTCCATTGACATCAACTTCTGTGTTTCTTGATCCATGCATTAGTTCATATTTTGGTTAAACATATTGTTATGTTACTTTAAGACAAGTCCACGTGTTGCTGCAATAAGTTCCAGACACTGTTCCAAATAGCATAGTAGTCTTCTAAATCTTGATGTATCTCGGCTTGGATACGCTCCATGGTTAAAGTCCACCAAAGTCTTTGCCACCACTTCTGCATTGCAGGTTTCTGTTTTGACTTCCAGTTACACACAGTCGTATGAATAGCAGCTAAACGTAGCTGCTGGCAGGCCGACTTTCTTTCCTTCATGATCTGCAATTCCGGGAATATTCCCAGAATCGCAAACTCTGGCTGCATTTGGATTTGCTGCTGCGCAGCTATACTAATGTAATGGCCCACTTTTACCCAAAGTTCCTGTATATCAGGACATTCACATCAACAATGCAACATGGTCCCTGTCGCATCACATCCTTGCCAACATTTATTTGAGTAGTTCTTATTCATACCATGTAAACGTTAAGGGATAAAATATATCCTATACGTAGCTTTAATTTGTGGTTCCCTGACCGCTAATGAACCTGAGCCTGCCCACATCTCTGTCCATATAACCTGGTTTTTTTTGCTTTCCATCTCAACATTTAATTCCTTTGCCCATTTTTTGATATACCCCATCAGGCTCATGAAACATTTTTTGCAACACCCGGTAGATTCTGGATAACAATGGGTGATTTCAGACGTGACGAGATCACGCTGAACCACACTGAACCACGGTGAACCCCGCGGCGGGGCGAAAGGCCCCTGAACGTCTGCACAGCGTGCGCCAGATGTTGGCCACGCTGAATCTGCAGATGGGGTCAATTTGAACCACGCTTCCCGGGCTAGCCGGGGGAAGGTCCCGGGAAGCGTGGTCAAATGGACCGCGGGCCGTGGCGAACAAAAAGTAACGTCTGGCCGCGTGCCACGGGCCGGGATCCCCGGCGGGATCCCGGGCCGTGGCACGATCGGCCAGACGCGGCGGCCGCATTGGCCCCGCCGCCTGCCCGTCTCCTCGGAGGGCGGGCGGCGGGGTGCGTGGAGGGGGCGGGGCCGTGCGGCCGCACGTTGCGCCGCGCGGCCCCGGCCCCTCCCACTTTCCCCGCCGGGATCCCCCTGGCACGTCTGTTGGGCCGTGCAGGGGTGACCCCGGCGGGGAACGAAGACGTTCGTTACGGTACGGGGCCAAAGGGCCCCGTAACGTCTGAAAATACCCAATGACTATAACAGGCATCCCCATATAACACCGCTTCAATATCATATCTTTTTCTTGTGTAGGAGGGTCTATCTTGTTTAGAGTTAAATTTACTTTTAATTTTAGCATATATTAGGAATCCCAGATCTGTAATATTCTTTTGCCTGATTGTATCCAACGTTAGGATTTCGTCTCCAACAAACAGTTGAGTGGCAATTTTGAGACCTTTCTTTTCCCACTCTTTCATTACCTTATCTGGTATCCCACCCCTTTTTGCCCATAGCCCAAAAATTGGGGTATAGGGATTCTTTTCTTTATCAATCTCAACCTTTCTCAAACATTTTCCCCACACCTGTAAAGCTGTATGAACAAATGGATGATCCATTTTTAAAGGAACTTTATGTCAAGGCTATCAGTCAAAAAGTATTTGAATTCTTGGATTTGACAGTAATCCTTTTCTATTTTCAACCAGTCTGGCATACCAAAATTATGATACCATATCTTTATTCCTCTTAGAACTGACGCCCAATAGTATAGCTTAAAATCAGGCATATTCATGCCCCCTTTTTCTATCTGGGTATATAATACTGATCTTTTTAATCTCAGTTTTTTACGTGACCAAATAATTTTTGATATCACTCTATTCAACATTCCAAAAAATTCCCTAGGCACTTGTATCAGCAGCGCAAAGAAAGTATATATTAATTTAGGCAACACCATCATTTTAACTAAATTCATCCTCCCCACCCATGAAACTTGAAGGTTTTTCCATGATTCTTCTTTTCTCTTTATTTCTTCTAATAGTGGTAGATAGTTAGCCTTATATAAGTCTTTGAGTTTTTTGTGACTGTAATTCCTAAATATTTTAGTTCCACCTTTTCTACTGTAAATGGAGTTGACCTTTGCAGTTCTTCCTTTGTAAGTCTATCATCATCAAACAGCAACATCTTTGATTTTTCTATATTTACTTTATATCCTGAGGCAATACTGAATTGTTCTAACATTTTAATTAGGGCCGGTACTGATTTAGGCAAATTTGTCAAACTGACTAGCATGTAATCTGCGTAAAATGCCAACTTATTGTCACGGGGAGAGGGGAAGAGGAAGGGGGAGTCACATGAAAAGGGGAGAGCAACAGAAAAGGGATAAGGGAAAAGGGCGGCTTCCTCTAGGCAAGAGTAATCTATCTGGGTATAAATATCCCTCAGGGTGTTGGGTGGGCTTTCCCTCAAATATAGAGGGCAACCTGTGTCATCATTGGGATATACAAGAGGAAGCCAATTGCCCAGGAAGAGCAAACACAGAAGGAAGTCTCAATAACTCGGGGAAATACAAAGGGACCAGGACACCGTGAGAAACTGTGGTGGAGGAAGAAGGGAGGGATGACCCGAGGGGAAGGGAGGATAGGAGGGAAGGATAGGGGAGTGAGGGGGGAAGGGCTAGGGCTTGCACACACGGGAGGGGGGAATTGTAAGGAATCACGGAATAGGGAGCAAGGACCAAGGACCCAATATACCAAGAATCAATCCACGTATGTCAGAACACCCACAATACACAACAAACAAGGACAAACAACCAATCTTACCACCTTCCACTCAACACAGGACAAGGAAGGACACCAGAAGCACGCAATCCATCTCACTCGTACTCAAGGATCTCTAGATATAAGCACACAAGGATACAAGGGACCAGCCTCTCAGAACGATTATCGGAGGAGGCTCTTGCCCCCGCCGGCCTCTTATATAGTTATGAATTTCCCCCCCAAGGAGTAACGTGCTCAGGGCGGGGCCCCAACCCACCTCAGAGCCGTCACGTTCATGCGGTACAGCTGGAGGCTGGGCGGGGCCTGGATTCCCTGTCAGCCTGAATTGGCCCCGCCCCCCTGACCCCAGGAACCTATTGCTTCCTGGTCTGGCGCCCTTGCTGCTGCCGAGCAACAGGACGCTCCCCACCTGCCTTGACAGCGTGGGCGCTGACACTTATATTCCTTGTTTTTTATTTCTACTCCATTTATTTGTTTTGAGTTTCTTATCATGATGGCCAAGGGTTCAATTGCTATATTAAATAATAAGGGGGACATAGGGCAGCCCTGTCTAGTACCCCGTTTCAGGCTGATTTCCCTGAAGGTAACTCCATCAATAAGTATTTTGGTAGTCAGAAATTTATATATTAGTTAAATCAGTCTGTGAATGCTCCCCCTTATACCCATTTTTTCGATAGTAGCAAACAGGTATCTGTGCTTTCCATGTCAAAGACTTTTTCTGCATCGAGTGATATCACTGCCACAGTTTTATTATTTCTTTTGACATGGTGGATTATATTTACAATTTTCCTTACGTTATCCACTCCCAATCACCCTGGTATAAAGCCAGTCTGATCATGTGAGATCAGCCCCGGCATAACTTCTATCAGTCTATTAGCCAGGATTTTTGTAAATATTTTTGCATCTACATTTAGTAGTGAAATAGGCTTATATCCACTGCAGAGCTCCAGATTCTTCCCTGGTTTAGAACACAGGATGATATTTGTTTCATAGAAAGATTTTGGCATAGTCTGTAGCTTGAGAAATGAATTGTAGCATTGTGTGAGCATTGGGGCTAATTGCGTTAAGAATATTTTGTAAAACTCAGCCGGATAGCCATTCGGTCCCGCTGCTTTATTCCCTGGTAACTGCTTTATTACCCCTTTGACTTCTTCTATAGTGACAGGTTGGTTTAAGTAGCCTCTTTCTTCAGCTGTAATGTGTGGTAGCTTAACGTGCTGCAGTATTCTCTGAATCAACTTGTCTGGGGGGTCTTCTGTGCCATATAGTGACTCATAAAAGTCCACAAAACACTGAGCTTTATCTGCTCCCTTTAATATTTCAGAATCTCGTGTTTTTCATATGTAGGGTATATTTGTTTTTTGTCTTTACTTTTTTGTAAGTCATGCTAGTACTTTGTCCACTTTATTGGCCTTCTCATAATAAAAGGCTTTAGTGTATCTAATTTTAGTGACTGTTATCTGTTTCCATTAAGTTTATCTGATTATTGAGGCTTGTGATTTTGCTTGCATTCAGTTTAGGTAATTTAGCTAATTGCCTGAGTTGCAGATATAATTTGCTAATGTTTTTTCTTTTTTCTTTTTTTAGATGTGAGCCTAATGAAATAAATTGCCCCTGAAGGACAGCTTTAGTAGCCTCCCACAGTATCTATGGTGATGTTCTGGGCAAATCATTGAATTGAATATATTCTTGTATTGCCTTCTTTATTTCCTCCTGTATCCATTTATTACTAAAATAATAATGTTTTAACCCACTACCTTGTTTACTGTTGTTCTTATTAGTCTCTTGATTGAAAATTGCTACCACTGCATTGTGGTCAGAGAAGGATACTATCTGTATAAAGGAGCTACTACACTCTGAAATTTGGGCTTTATGAACTAACATATGATCAATTTTTGATGCTGTAGTGTGGGGATTCTAATAGAAAGTAAATTCTTGTTTGTTAGGATGGATAGTTCTCCAGATTTCCCTCCATTCTCCGTGTTCTATCTTTTTAACTACTTGTTCCTGCTTTTTGTTCAGGTTTTTTTTATTGAATTGATCCAAGGGGGATAGTGGGCAGTTGAAGTCCCCACAAATTATAATCTTGCCCTGTGCTTTCTGCGAGATCAGGGCAAGTGTATCTATCAAGAATTCCTCTGTATTATAGTTAGGTGCATAAAGGTTAACAATAGTATATAACTCCCCTTGTGTTTGCACTGTTATTATTAAGATCCTTCCCTTCTCATCTTTGTATACACTACGTATTTGTGGTTTTAATTCTTTGTGAATGCCCACTAATACCCCTGCCTTTTTCCTTTCCCCATTGGAGTAAATTATTTTATAATCCTTACTTGTAAACCTTTGATTATCTATTCTAATTAAATGGGTTTCTTGTAAAGCAAAGATATGCAATCGTGACTGTTTCACCAGCTGGCAAATCCTTTCCCTTTTCACTGGGTTATTCATACCGCATACATTTAAGGATAGTACTTTGAGATTAGCCATGAGTCCCGCAGCTTTTTATAAGTATTAGCCCTTTTTTACTTTTCCCTCTTTTCTTTTGCCCTAGTGAAGGGGCCTTCCATATTACTATACCTGTCTTCTTATTGCAGCCGCCTTTCTTAACTGAATTCTTACCAGTAATTCTATTAAACATGTCTATACCTTGCTTTACAAAAAGTTCACAGATATCCCAATCTTGACCTTTTCCCTTTACACTGAATAATACATCAAGTATTAACATTAACTTTGAACCAAACCATAAACCATAAAAACATAACATTTCAATTTACTGATATAAAGTATTCTAATATCACAATCGGGTGTGTGTGTGTGTCTCCCCTAAATAGGAGAAACGGTTTCATCAGCTTTCGCTACCAGCTGATCCCATGTTCATTACTATGTGTTTTTTGTCCTTTTTTCTTTGCCCAAATTTTGTGTTGTAAGCTTTGGCAGAGCTTTTGTTTATCTAACTCAAAGTCAAACAGTCTCTTCTTTTCTATGGCTCCTAGGACCTTGTCTTAAGTTTTTTTCAATATAATACTTCAATTCAGACTCCTCATTCATATATCTCCTTTTACCTCGATCAATGAAGGATAGTTTTGCTGGGTACAGAATTTGAGCTTTCATCCCCATGTTTTTTAGTTTCTCCACTTGTTTCCCCCATGCTTTTCTTCTTTGTACTGTCTCATATGCAAGATCAGCAAATATTGAGACTTTACTGCCATCAAACTGCATGTCCCTTTGGTTCTATCTGCTCTGAGAATAGCCTCCTTGTCTTGGAACTCAGAAATTTAACTATTATGGCTCTCGGGGGTGCTGGGTCCTTTGGTCTTGGCCTCAAGGAGCGGTGAGCCCTTTCAATTTCTACTTCATGAAGATCTTGCTGTTCCACAAAAATTGTCTTGAGTACATTTAACACCAGTTCTCTCACTCCTCTACCTTCCTTTCCTTCCGCTATCCCCCAAAATCTGAGATTATTTCTACGAGATCTGTTTTCTAAGTCCTCAAGTTTCTCTTTAACTCCATGCACGGCATCCTCCAATTGAACAATTCTACTTTCCTGTAGATTTTCTCTGTCCTCCTGCTCACTAATTCTTGCCTCTGCCTCTGCCATCCTTTTGTTTATCCCCTCAATTTGAGTTTTTATTTCAGTCAAACTTGTCTTCATTGTAGCTATACCTTCTTTATTTAGAGCCAGGTCAGCCTTAATGGATCTAAACATGATAATCACCTGCTCTGAAGCCTCTGATTCCCCCTGCGCACCTTTCTCTGATCCATCAGTCATTTTGTACAGGCCGCTGTCTGTTCTTCTCATGCTGCATCATGGGGGATAGAATTTATTTATTTATTTTTTGCTTCTTTTTTCTTTTCCCTACTCATCCCTTAGTGCAATTTCACTTTTTGAGGGGTTATTTCTTCATTTGGGTGTTCTTTATCTGGCCTTCAATTCACAGGACTGCTGGAGCTCCACCGTGCACGTCCTTTCAGCTGCGCATGCCCAGTCGACTCCCCCAGGATACATTCCTTTGATAAAAAGATGTTGTATTGGAGGTCACACAAGGCAGGATGCATGACTTGGCACAAATATTGATTTGTCATGGAGGTAACGCAGCCAGCATATAAAAAGGCTTACATGTTAGGGATGTGCGAACACGGTTCGGAAGTTCAGAGTTCAGACCAAACTCAAATAGTTCAGTCGACCGAACCAAACTTTCGAACTGAACTTGAATTCAACTGAACTGTTTGGCCAAATCTGAACCAGTTTGGAAGGCCAAAAGCCCCAGTTTTGAGTGTACGAACTCGGTTCAGAAATTCGGAATTTGACTGAATTCGAATAGTTTGGTCGACCGAACCGAACTTTTGAGCCGAACTTGATTTTCGAACTGAACCGAACCGAATTTCTGAACTCGGTTCTGTTTGCACATCCCTATTACATGTAGTATGATTGGTTACACAAGGCAACTGCATTTTTTATTTTAGCATTGTAATTATATGTTATTAATTTTTTGTTTAATGTTTTACATGTGGCATCGCATGTGCAAGATGTGGTATCATTTGGATAAGTGTGAACAAGGATTACAGGCCTCAGCTGGAAGAATATAAGTGTCCAGGGGTGGAGTGTAGTGAAAGATTGTGGAAGACCTATGTACACTGGTGGAGCCAGTTAGTGGGCACTTATATATCTTATTCGGCCTGCTCTTGCTCTTGAATCCATCTTGTTTGTCATGAGCTGTATGCATGCCTTTTTGGCAGCCTGTGATTGTATCCCATAATACTTGTTGTGCAGAATATCAAGGCTGGCTAGAACTGCAATGTTATGAGAAACTTTCTTATCAGTAACTGAGCCTGATACCCAGAGAAAGGTTTCTTAATTGGGATCTGGATGACTCAGGCCAGGGGGAGGCACATCTGCAATGGTTAGCACATGCACAGTGTTTGCATAGTGTGGTTGTGAAGTTAGATAATATAAAGACAGAGAAACTGGAAACCCACATTGGAACTTCATTGCTGGCCACTTTGCAGATGTGTTGAGGGGTGCAGCAGAACCTGGGGCCCACCTGGGGATCATCTCGCAGCCATTGTTGGGGTTCCCCAGCCTTCAGAAAGGGATGTGAGACATGTCCTTTTATCTTTATGCTTTGTATTTATCTTTATGTTTTGTATTTAATAAAATAGCTTTCTTGGCACCACATTCATCTGAGTCATCACTGAACTGATCCCAAAAGAACAAACAATTTTAAGACACCAACCCATCTCCTTCTCTGAACACCTGGTGGAACAATAAGGTCTTACACAGCCACCAGAAGGTGAACAGATCCAAGCAGAGGCGGGCCTCCTCCAGGAGGGAGTTCCACAGCAGTAGGGTGGCCACTGAGAATGCCCTCCTCATAGCGGCCATTCGCTGACAATAAGGGACCTTAAGGAGAGAGCTCTGTGCAGACTGAAGAGGCCATCATAGGGTCCGGGGAATGAGGCGGTCCTTCAGATAAGTGGGACACACACCATGTAGGGATTTAAAGGTTAAAACCAGCACCTTGAATCGGGCCCGGAAGACTATTGGCAGCCAGCACAGTGCACACTAAACTGGAGTTATATGCTCATGATGGCACAGCTCCATAAGGAGATGGGCCACCACATTCTGCACCAGCTGCAGCCTCTGGACCATCACCATGGGCAGCCCCACATAGAGCGCATTACAGGAGTCTAGTCTTGAGGTAATGAAAGCATGGATGATGGTGGCAAGGTCAGAATTATAAATATAGGGCTGGAGCCTTCTAAGCAGATATAATTGGTGGAAGGCGCCCCTGCCACAGCTGCCACCTGGGCATCCAAGCGCGACTGTAGATTGGACCTCAGAAACCACAGGAGGGTGAACCCCATCTATGATGGGTGTCCCCTGCCCCCCCCCTCAGGTCACCAGCCCCACCAACCAGCATCTCCTCCATCTTGTCAGGATTAAGCTTCAAGCAACTCACCCTCATCCAGTCCCCCACAGCTGCCAGACACCAGGAAACCACCAAGACTGCCAAGACTGGTTCAGATGAAAAGGAAAGGTAGAGCTGAGTGTCATCAGCATATTGGTGACACCACATCCCAAACTCCTCATGATTTCGCCCAGCAGCTGCATATACACGTTGAACAGGAGGGAGGACAGAATAGAACCCTGCAGCACTCCACACGAGAGGCCCTGGGGAGACAATGAACAGTCCCTCAGCACCACCCACTGGGATCTCCCAGCTAGGAAAGAATGGAACCATTGAAGAACAGTCCACTCACTACAGCCAGATCATGCAGGCGAGTCATCAACATCTCATAGTCAATGGTAGGGATGGGACTCTAGGAAAAAATTCGGTTTCGGTCAATTTCAGTTTAGGTTCTCATGAATTTTGGTTCTTTTTAAGTTTCGGTACTATTGGATCTTTTGCACTGATTTTTGTACCAGATTTTTAACACTGCGGTTTTTCAAAGGGGGACAAACTGCAATGTTAAAAATCCAGTACAAAAATCAATGCAAAAAATCCGATAGTACCGAAACTGAAAAGGAACTGAAATTTCTGATTAATCCAAAATCCTGATTAATTTTTGATTAATCCCTATCCATTTTCGGGTACTTTCGATTTTATCTGAAACTGAAATTCCCATTCCCTAGTCAACAGTATCAAATGCTGCTGAAAAATCTAACAGAATCAGCAGGGTTGAATTTCCCCTGTCCAATTCTAGGAGTAGTTGTCAGCTAAAGCCACAACCACAATCTCAGTGCCATAACCCATACAAAAACCAGAATGTGACGGATCTAGATAACCAAAGCCGTTATGCGCCACAGTTTTAAAGATACTCTTTTTCCATCTTCTTCTGTCTATCCCTATTTTCCTCTCCTCTCTTCTCTGTGCCCCTTCCTCTGATCCCCTTTGCATTCTCTCCCCCACCCCAAACCTCTGCTGCTGCTGCTGCTCCTGCTGCTCCTGCTATTACTGCAATTCCTCTAATTCAAAGCAGCAGAGCTGGGAAGGTTTTCAAAATGGTGTTTGCTACCTCTCATAGTTTGACCCTGAGATGCCCATAGGCTAAAATGGGAGTGAAAAGTGGCAACCCTAGCCACTTCTGCAAAATGAATTTCAATTGGTGGCTGTGTTGCCAATCAGAATTTATTTTACAGAAACATGTGGCAGGCACAGCTGCCACCATTTTGGAAATTGCCACAGCTCAGCTAGAGTGGAACTAGGGGTTTCCTGAACTATCTGATAACTCTTCCCCACACACCCATGATGCATTCCTTACCTCCCCAAATGGGAATTACTGCCTTTGAAGTCTTTCACCCATATCTGGACCCACCTTGAGACTGCTGTTGTGAGATCTAACAACAGCACAACTCGAGGTACCATGGGCTGCAGTTAAAATTAGGAATAGCACTAAAAATTCTAATATGTGGATTTGAACATTATTAATATTTAATGATTCTGAATTATTTATAAACTTGATACATATGACAGCGATACCATTGTTTGCATTTACATAACGGTTTCTAAACCAGCAGTGCTGGGGTATAGCAGTGTTTCAAAGACAGGCAAAATCCTTAGGAAACCATGCATGCTGCAAACAGCAAAAAAAACCAACAGTAAACATGATGGGAACTAAGGAACCCCCCGCCCCTCTCTGAACAGATTTCAGTAGCCAGGAGCACAGTCCCCAGAGATCTAAAACTTCAGGACAAGACAGAAGGCATTTATCTCCACAGACTTTAGTGCCAATTAAAATGACTGCAACAGGACATTATCCTGGAACTAGACTTTTAAAAACAAAATCATAAGCCAAGCCAGTGATGTGTGATCACTTCTTATTATATAATGTCAAACTTGGACGTACAACACATTCAAGGTAGGTATATTGGAAATGTCCAAAAGCTACTTTGGATCAATGAATTGTTCTGCAGGGAAATGCTGAGTTATAGCTATGGACTCCGTCAAAAGAAGAGGTTGTCACTCCTCTAAATTATAATCTAGAGAATGGAAGTGTTTTTCAGCTTTGTTTTAAAATGCTACCATGCACTGAAGTGGTCCACAGTAACATTTGCTCCATGCAAAGGACCTAAAACTGGTGTTATGCCCCACTTACGAACCTTCTAAATAATATAAATAGTGCACTTGTTAAAGTGCAAATGATAAAGGTGTGGATTTCACCTCCCAAAGGCTACTGTAGTGTCTTATGAGTGCCTCTGTCCTGACAACCTGTTTCAAGGCTCATGCTGGCCAGCTGAGTCATGTGGCCAGGAGTCAGATCATGTGACAGTAGCTGAGAGGTGGCACTTCCAGAAATAAAAGTCTGTTTGGACAGAGGAGAAACCAAGATCAGGAGGAGTAATTGCACCAACTCAGCTGATGGCCCACTGGGAGATACCTATAAGAGCTGAAGAAATTTGAGTGAAGCTGGTTAAGGAAAAATCAGGCAGCAGGACCTGATTGCATAAAGGAACAGTTTTCAGAATCAATTGGAACTGACAGGAACAGAGTTTCGGTAGTTCATTATTTTAATATTTTACTTTCCAGCAGTAAAATGCCAGCTAAGCAGATTTTCTGCACTGTGCATGTTACAATTTCCTACTTCACAACCTGGTGATGAAAGAAAATCCATTTTGAGTATAGGGCAAGAGAAGAAAATAATGGGAACCATTTGAGGTTGTGTTCAGTTGACATTCAACTATGATGCTATTTAATAAACCAGTCCCAAGAAAGGTGTTACTGAACTCATAAGCGTGCATGTGTAGTTGCTCAGGTGCTGTCAAGCTAGCACAAACTAAGGCAGAAGGCATATGAGTAAACAATGGGTGTTTTTAGACACACATTTCTCCTGGATGTCTGCTGTAACATCCAGAACTTTCTGTGTGTCTAAATCACTCATTCAGATCTTAAACATCCAGATCTTTGAACTTCTGCGTGAAACTTCACCCAGAATTTTTGTGTGTAAAAGGGTCTCCTGGTAAACTGCTTTGCTCCACGCAGCTGTGGTCACTTGGTTTCCATGGCAGTCTGTCACGTTTACAGCTGCGGCTACTTTAGGCTGCCTCAGGGCAGTGTGTGTGTGAAGAATGCATCCAGGAACTGCCTCAGGGCAGTGTGTGTGTGAAAAATGAATCCAGAACTTACTTGTGGACTTGTAAACTCAGACGATTGAAACATCCAGAACTATAACATGTGTCTAAAAATGCCCAATGTAAACTTTCATGTTAACACGCACCATGTGCATGCATGAACTGAACCCACCCTGCATGTGCACACACTGTGCATGCACATGGTGCCACAGCTGAAGTACGTCACTGCCCAATTGTGTTGTAGTGGTCAGGCAGAGCTGTGACAGATAATGTGGGTGGTGATGAAGCCAGGTGGTGGCAGACTTGAGCCCTGGCTCCATGTGCACGCAGTGTGTACGCACGCAAAGGTAGGTTTGATCCACACATGTGAACGACAAACACAGACCTTGGATCAGGGCTTTAGTCCCTAAGGTGCCACCCTGTCTCTTCTTCTGCATGAGCCACAGGGTAAGCACACTGTGCTATACCATAATATTAATGCAGAGTAATACATGTAATCTATGAATAAACTGGAAATTACATACCTCGGTTAGGAGAGGGGCGCACCCCACCAGTTTGCACAGGTGCTGGCCCAACTTCCCTGGCACTGTGTGGATACATATAGAAGTCATTCTCTTTTTCTAGTAAGAGGACCTAAAATAAAAAGTATCCATTGTTAGAAACTCATGCCATGGTCTAAACTTCATTTAATACATGTAGTGTACATAAATTTAGAGAGAGAATGGCTCTGCATTTTCAGGCCATGTGTTACTTCAATAATTTTTTCCTGATTCAGGAAAAACAATTTAATATTAAATATAATTTATTTATTTATTTATTTATTTATTATTAAAATGTATATGCCGCTCCCTCCTGCTACAAGCATCTTGGGGCAGCTAACAACATTTAAAAATACATAACAACTAAATTAAAATTTAAAAAAACCTAAAATCCCCAGATTAAAATAACCCATACCCAAACCCTGTCTAACCCACCCTAACCCACCCACCCCATCTCCCTTGGTAAAGGCCTGGTGGAACAGACAGGTCTTACACTGTCTATGGAAAGAGGGGAGGTCGGTGGTCAAGCGGACCTCCAACTGGAGGGACTCCCACAGGTGCAGTGCAGCCACAGGAAACACCCTCCTCATGGTTAACACCTGGGAAACCCAGGGAACCTCAAGGAGGGTGCCCCCAGATCAAGGGTCAATCCAGAATCCAGAGGGTGTGGTGGTCCTGCAGGTAAGTGGGGCCCAGGTCATTTGGGGCTTTTAAGGTAAACACCAACACCTTGAATTGGACCCGGAAGACCCGGAGCAAAGCACTGGTGTAATGTGCTTGCATTGGCCCTTCCCTGTTAGGAAATGGACCACCGCATTCTGCACCAGCTGTAGTCTCTGAACGAGCACCAAGGGCAGTCCCACGTAGAGTGCATTACAGAAGTCCAGTCTCGAGGTAATAAAATCATGGACGATTGTGACCAGATCAGAGTCCGAGACATACAGCCTAAGCTGACGTACAAGATGTAATTGGTGGAATGTCCCCTTTGCCACAGATGCAACCTGGACATCCTGGTGGAGATACCAGGGGAGGACAGACCCCATCAATGATGTGGGTCATCACTCCCCTGGCTTTCCCCACAACCATCACCTCCGTCTTTTCAGGGTTTAATTTCAGGTGGCTCGCCCTCATCCAATTCCCCACAGGTGACAAACACAGGGTAAGCACTGAGACTGCCAGATCTGGGTCAGCTGAAAATGAGAGATATAGCTGGATGTCATCAACATATTGATGACAACTTACACCAAACTCCTTGACAACCTCCCCCAAAGGCTGCATATACACATTGAACAAGAGAAGGGATAAGATAAGAAGGGATAAGAAGGGATAAGAGTCCCTGGGGGACTCCACATGTGAGGCCCCGGGGAGAGGATGAAAAATCACCCAGCACCACATGTTGGGTTCTCCAAGCCAGGAAAGAGCAAAACCATTCAAGAACAGTCCCGCTGATCCCTGCCTGGTCCCATAGCTGAGTCACCAACAACTCATGATCAACCGTATTGAATGCAGCCAAGAGATCTAACAGAATCAACATGGTCAAACGACCCTGGTCCAACTCACGAGAGAGGTCATAGACCAAGGCCAGAAGTGCAGTCTCAGTGCCATAACCCAGATGAAAGCCAGACTGTGAGGGATCAAGAAAATTGACCTGGGTCAGATGCCCGTGAAGCTGTCTTGACACCACCCATTCAATATCCTTCCCTAAAAAAGGAAGGTTGGAGACTGGCCGATAACTGGCCAGGATGCCAATGTCCAATGATGGTTTCTTGAGCAGGGGCCACACCACTGATTCCTTGAGACAGTCCAGCACCCTGCCCTCCCCAAGGGAGGTGTTAACTATCCCAGGCAGCAATGGTCCTAGTGTCTCCTGTATAGCCTTAACCAGCCAGGACAGGCATGGATCTAATTCACAATAAGTGACTCAAATAGTCCCAAGAGCATCCCACGCATCTGAGGGCGACACATCCTGAAATTCATCCCACAAAACAGGTAGGGATGTGCGAACATGGTTCAGAAGTTCGGGGTTCGACCTGAACTCAGGGTGTTTGGCCCATTTGTGAACACCCAGAATCCGAACCAACCCCCGCCTGAACTGACCGAACAAATTTCAGGTTCCGAACGCATTCAGGAGGGGGCGGGGGGCAGGAAGGAACCTGGTTTTCCCTCCCCCCCCCAGGCTACACAGGTGGAAGGGGCACCAGGGAGCACCTCCCCCCCACCCTGACAGCCTGGGGATTTTTTTTCTTTAACCCCCCACCCAACCCCAGGGATCGATCTCCCTACCTGATGGTGCCGGGGCTCTGGCCCCGGGTCTGGTGGTGGTAGCGACGGCAGCAGCAGTGGCAGGCCCAGCGGCGGTGGCACTCCAGAGCGCTTCAGGCCACTACTAGGCCTTCCGGGTCAAACCAGAAGGCCTAGGAGTGGCCTGAAGCACTCCGGAGCGCTGCCGCCGCCGGACCCCCCAGACATGCCACGGCTGCTGCCGCACTCAGACCCCAACCTACCTGGTGGTGCTGGGGCCCTGGCCCTGACTCCGGAGGCAGCAGTGGCAGCAGGTATGGCAGCGGCGGCACTCTGGAGTGCTTCAGGCCGCTACTAGGCTTTCCAGTTTGACCCAGAAGACCTAGTAGTGGCCTGTAGCGCTCTGGAGCGCTGCTACCGCTGGACACGTTGCCGCTGCTGCCACTGTTGCCGCCGCTGCTGCCGCCGCCGGAGCCNCCCCCTCCTTCTCTCCGGTCTGCCTTCCCTCCCACCTCCCTTGAGGAAATCTCCTCCATGCTCTCCTCCTCCAACCCTTCCACTTGCCCCCTTGACCCCATCCCCTCCCACCTCCTGACCTCCGTTGTTCCCACTGTTGTCCCTTCCCTCCTGCACATCATTGACCTCTCCCTCTCTACTAGCTCCTTCCCATCTGTCTTCAAGCATGCCACTGTCTGTCCTATCCCCCAAAACTCCACTCTTGATCCCTCTGACCCTTCTAGCTACCGTCCTGTCTCACTCCTTCCTTTTGCTTCCAAGCTTCTTGAATGTGTTGTCTACTCCTGCTGTCTTGACTTCTTCTCTGCCAACTCCTCCCTTGACCCCCTCCAATCTGACTTTTGCCATCTTCACTATACTGAAACTACTCTTGCTAGGATCACCAACAATCTTCTTGTGGCTAAATCCAGCCACCTCTATTCCATTCTTGTCCTCGTTGACCTCTCTGCTGCCTTCAATACTGTTGACCACTCACTCTTGCTGGATTCACTTCACTCCCTTGGCTTCCGTGAATCCATCCTCGACTGGTTCTCCTCCTACCTCTCTGACCGCTCCTACAATGTGTCTCTTGCCAACTCCACCTCCTCCTCCCTTCCACTCTTGGTTGGTGTTCCCCAAGGCTCTGTCCTTGGCCCTCTCCTCTTTGCTATCTATACCCTGTCCCTAGGCAAACTCATTGCCTCCATGGCTTCCAATATCACCTCTACGCTGATGACACTCAGCTCTATATCTCTACTCCCTCTCTTTCTCCATCTATTCAAGCTCACCTCACCAGCTGCCTCTCTGACATCTCTACCTGGATGTCTCAACGTCAACTCAAACTCAACATGTCTAAAACTGAACTCCTTATCTTCCCCCCTCATCCTTCCTCTCCTTCTTCCCTGTCGATCCTCATTGATGGGGGTCACCATCCTTCCTGTCCCTCAAGCCCATAGCTTAGGCTTCATCTTTGACTCACCCCTTTCTTTTAAACCCTACATCGACTCTGTTGCCAAAATCCTGTCACTTCTCCCTCCACAACATTGCTAAGATTCACCCTTTTCTCTCTGTCTCCTCTGCCAAAACCCTTGTTCTTGCCCTGGTCATCTCTAGCCTTGATTACTGTAACCTCCTTCTCACTGGTCTCCTCCACTCTCACCTTTGTCCCCTTATCTCTGTCCAGAACTTTGCTGCCAGGGTCATTCACCTCGCCCATTGCTTCGACCATGTGAAGCCCCTCCTCTCTTCTTTTCACTGGCTCCCCCTTCCTAAATGAATCCTGCACAAGCTCCTAGTCTTCACCTATAAAGCTCTTCACAACCTTGCTTGCCCTACCTCTCTGTGCTAATTTCCCTCCATACTCCAGTCCATGAACTCCGCTCCACCTCTGTCCCCTCTCTCACCCTCCCACACCTCCCCTGCTCCCCTAACTGCCTTCTTCCCTTTTCCCTAGATGCCTCCCATGCTTGGAACTCCCTCCCTGCCTACATCTGCCTCATCCCCTCCCTTCGTACCTTCAGATCCCTCCTCAAGACCCACCTCTTCCTCTCTGGCCTCCCTGACTCCTTACTCCCCTCTCCTAACTCCTGCTGATAACTACCATCCAGTACAATCTGTTACCTGAGGTCTGTGTACTCATATCCTCACCACATGGACCAACCAGCCATCATTTTTGATGTAACCAAGCCAAGTGCGTGCACCTGGGATCTTGCATCCTCAGGAATGTTATCCCTGCGTCTCTCAGATTGTAAACCATAGGGAAGGGACCGTGTCTATTCAATTACTTTGTAAAGTGCCAAGTACATTTCTGGCACTATATAAATGTTTATTATTATTATTATTATTATTATTATAATAATAATAATAATAATAATAATAAACATTTATATAGTGCCAGAAATGTACTTGGCACTTTACAAAGTAATTGAATAGACACGGTCCCTTCCCTATGGTTTACAATCTGAGAGACGCAGGGATAACATTCCTGAGGATGCAAGATCCCAGGTGCACGCACTTGGCTTGGTTACATCAAAAATGATGGCTGGTTGGTCCATGTGGTGAGGATATGAGTACACAGACCTCAGGTAACAGATTGTACTGGATGGTAGTTATCAGCAGGAGTTAGGAGAGGGGAGTAAGGAGTCAGGGAGGCCAGAGAGGAAGAGGTGGGTCTTGAGGAGGGATCTGAAGGTACGAAGGGAGGGGATGAGGCAGATGTAGGCAGGGAGGGAGTTCCAAGCATGGGAGGCATCTAGGGAAAAGGGAAGAAGGCAGTTAGGGGAGCAGGGGAGGTGTGGGAGGGTGAGAGAGGGGACAGAGGTGGAGCGGAGTTCATGGACTGGAGTATGGAGGGAAATTAGCACAGAGAGGTAGGGCAAGCAAGGTTGTGAAGAGCTTTATAGGTGAAGACTAGGAGCTTGTGCAGGATTCATTTAGGAAGGGGGAGCCAGTGAAAAGAAGAGAGGAGGGGCTTCACATGGTCGAAGCAATGGGCGAGGTGAATGACCCTGGCAGCAAAGTTCTGGACAGAGATAAGGGGACAAAGGTGAGAGTGGAGGAGACCAGTGAGAAGGAGGTTACAGTAATCAAGGCTAGAGATGACCAGGGCAAGAACAAGGGTTTTGGCAGAGGAGACAGAGAGAAAAGGGTGAATCTTAGCAATGTTGTGGAGGGAGAAGTGACAGGATTTTGGCAACAGAGTCGATGTAGGGTTTAAAAGAAAGGGGTGAGTCAAAGATGAAGCCTAAGCTATGGGCTTGAGGGACAGGAAGGATGGTGACCCCCATCAATGAGGATCGACAGGGAAGAAGGAGAGGAAGGATGAGGGGGGAAGATAAGGAGTTCAGTTTTAGACATGTTGAGTTTGAGTTGACGTTGAGACATCCAGGTAGAGATGTCAGAGAGGCAGCTGGTGAGGTGAGCTTGAATAGATGGAGAAAGAGAGGGAGTAGAGATATAGAGCTGAGTGTCATCAGCGTAGAGGTGATATTGGAAGCCATGGAGGCAATGAGTTTGCCTAGGGACAGGGTATAGATAGCAAAGAGGAGAGGGCCAAGGACAGAGCCTTGGGGAACACCAACCAAGAGTGGAAGGGAGGAGGAGGTGGAGTTGG
>QEPC01005108.1:5294172-5335467 GCA_003113815.1 Sphenodon punctatus
CTGCCAGCTGGCCTCTAGCTAGACAATCTCGGCCCATCTCTCTCTCTCTCTCTCTCTCTCTCTCTCTCATACCAAATGGCCTCGGCTGGATTATCTGACTGACCTCATGATGCAGGGTGGCATTTGGAAATTGTAAGCCTGCCAGCCGGCCTCTTACTAGGTGATCTCAGCCCGCCTATGTGACTGGCTCTCTCTCGCACACGCTGCACAGTCTTTGCCAGCCTATCTGAGTGCCCTGCCAAAGTCCCAGCCTGCCTTCCCTACTACCTCTCATGCCACGCTGCCTGTCTGCCTGCCCAGGTTGCAAAGCTTAGCTTGAAACCTGCCCCAGTGTGCCTGCCCATGCTTATGCCACGCTGCCTGTCTGCCCACCTGCCTGCCCACATGGCCAAGATCAAAGCCTGCCTCAGTCTGCCTGCCAGCCACTCCAGCCCCAGGACCCACCATCAGGGTTCAGGGGGCTACATTATGGTCAGGGAGGGCTGTCCATCCATGTCATCCAGAAGCAATAGGGGTGCTGATGCTCCTCAGCCTGCTGCTGGTGCTGCTACTGGTAGGGCTGGGGGCAGGGATAGACCCTGCCGACTGAAAGGGGTGGCTACTTCCACTCCCACCATCCCCAGGGGCATCCTGCTGCTGCTGCCGCACACTCTCCAGAGCCCTCTATGCCTGCCAGACCCTCTCCACCAGCTCACCCTTCCAGTGCCCATAGAGCACCAGAATCTCTCATTCCACCCCATAGTACCATGGAGGTGCCCCACTGTCCACCACCAGTTTAACCTGATGTAAGGTGGCTTTCTGCTCTAGAAGTCGCTTGAGCATCAGGAACATGGAGGAATTCCACCAGTGGACACTTCCTGCACCAGCTGGTGCACTGGGGAGCCTCGGTCTGCTTTGTCCAGAGGAGGTCACTGCCCTTCACGCTCTGGTTAAAGAAACAGGCCAGCTTCCTCCTCCGCTCGATCAGGGAGCTAAGGGTGCCTGCCCCAATCCCCTTCTCCCCCAAGCCCAGAGCATCCCTGACCACCAGGTGAATGGATGCTGGTGAAGCCCCTCTCGTGGACTGCCCTCAATATGTTGACCATGTTGTGCGTCAACACACACCCCTTGGTGAAGAGCACGTCTGGCGTGACCCACTCCCTCACCATGGTGGTCAGGGGTACCTCGATGTTCTGATCAGTGTGGGGGCTGCTGCGGCCATGACTTCCACCTGAAGCAGGGCCCACCTATACCCTGCTTCAGGACCCCTCCTGCCACTGCCAAATGCTGCCTCCAGGTCCTGCCACTAGTGCGTCATCAGTCACTGCCAGGTAGGCATGCTGTACATTCCTACTTGACCACAGATCAGTGGTGAAGTGGATGGTGGCACCCCCAACCCCTGCCAGCTGCTTCCTCACCGGCTCCTTTAAAGCCCTGTACAGGGCTGGCACCATCTGCCAACTCAGGGTGGTGCTGGCAGGCCTCCAGTTTGGCTGTCTCTATGCTGTGCTTCGTTCTCCAGTTCTAGTCACCATCAGGACCGGGTGTTGCAGGCTGCCAGGCATTGACTGAGAGTGGCAGAGGCCTGGCCAGGACTTGGTCGCTGCCACCCCTGCTTGGCTGGGCATTGCAGGCTGCCAGGCATCGGTGGCAGCTTGAATCAAGGTGGTGTGCGAGGGCAGCTTAAACTGGGGGGGCCAGGAGGCCAATCAGGTGCCTAAACCCCATGTCCCTGACCACCAAGAAGGGCTGCCCATCAAGCACAATCCTTTCCCCCAACATGTGCGTGGCTTTCAGTTGAAAGACAGCTTCCTCCCCAGTGCTTATGTGCTGATGGACCTGGCAGCTGCCCCCACCCCACCTCTGATGCTTCTGGGCCTCAACTGGATGCTGCTGCTGCACCACTGACAGCGCTGATGGGAGGGGCAGAACAGGGTGGAGACACAGCTCTCGGAGGGACAGCCATCACCTCAGCACCAGACATCTCCTCCACAGGACTAGTATCTGCCTCACTGTCCCCAATCTGAGATATGTCCCGTGAAGGGGTGTACCGGGACCCTGAGGCTGATCGACTGCCCATGCTGCTGCCACTCTCCCTGTGCCCCCTATAGCTTCTTCTGCTACTGCTGATCCTCTCCCTGCTGCCATTGCCCAGGGATCATGCCCTACTTCTAGCAGCTGGGGTGGGATCCACCAGCCCTGGACTACTGGGGATCACATCAATAATGGGGTACAATGGTGGCCTATGATGAGCATCTGACCCCGAAGCACCTGCACCTGCTCCTGCAGCCACAGCAGAGATAGCCACAGCCTCCTGGACTGCAGGCCTTCCAGTGCCCTGCATGGCAGTGGAGGATGCTGGCAGGAGGCGACGCCAAACCACACTCCTAGTGCCACTGCTGGGAGCCTCTGAAGCCTGTCTCCCAAAATCAGGCCTGTGCAGTTTGGGGTGTGGTGATGGGCTTGGGCTGCTGCTGATGCCTGCCACTCAGCTGGCAAGACCCCTGCCACCTGTCACGTGCCCCATTGCCTGCCTTACGGGCAGAAGACCGGCCTCTCCTGCTGCCCTTCTCCATTTCTGCTGCTGCTGCACCACTGACAGCACTGATGGGAGGGGTAGAACATGGGGGTGACACAGATCTCGGAGGGACGTATGGCCAGCCCTGTCCAAAGTGGCCAAGAGTCTGTTGTCCTGCCCACCAACCAGTGTCCCCAGTGAGCAGGTATTATCTATGACGAGGGACATTTGTCCACCACACCTCTTGAGACTGGGGGCCAAGTTGGTGGAACACTTGCTTTTCATCAGTCTTTCTGCTGCTCCTGCTGCTGCTTCCATGGGTTCTGCTACCGGGAAATCCAATGTCTGCTGCTGCTCCACCGATGCCTGGCAGCCTGCAATGCCCGGCCATTTAGGGGTGCCAGGCCAGCCACCGAGCCCCAAGCCTTCCCAGCTTCTGCTGCTGCTGCTGCTGCTGCTGCTGCTGCCACTGGGTCTCAGACGGCCAGCCCTGGTGCCACGGGCACCCCCAGGAGCCAAGTGCTGAGCCTGTCTGCTCAGACAACCCGGGGTGTGAAGCACCAAGCCTTCCTGGTCTCTTCTGCTGCTGCTGCTGGGTCTCTGACAGCCTGCCATGCTGCCCCAGGCCCCTCTGGGGGTCCCTGGAGTGCTCCAAGCCTCCGGGCGGGTCTGAACTCCGTCGAACATTTGGCAGGATCGAACTCCGCTGGACCGAACCCACGAACCTGAACTAGGTTTTTGGGCCGAATGGCCGAACATCCGAACCCCATTCTGTTCTTATATCCATACTCCCACCCTCCTATTGCTTCCCCTCTCTAACCCTCTTGTTTTGGATCCCCCATTGTTTTGAAGTTCCCCCTAACTCAGAGTATGGAGCTGGCAAACACCTTTTCATGCCCTTTACAGAATACCTTTCGCATTCCCCTCGGTAGTTCCCTCCCGAGTTTGAGAACCATTGTCCTAGTCCCCCTCTCATAACAGTGGGTTACAATCACTCCCCATTTCCCATTTTGTAAAGGGAAAGAAATTGAAATGGAAAAAATAAGCCAACATATGCAACATTTCAGAATAAACTTCAAGGTCTTCAAAGTAATTTACACTTCTACATCACCCTGTCAAATTAGTTTAAACCAGTTGTTCTTGAAATGTTGAAAACAGATGTGACAGTGAGGAGGCAGCCCCGCAGTCCACCACCCCAGCTGCCACTCCTCAGATTGGTAGAGAAGGGGAGGACTGTTCACATGAGCAGGCCAAAACCCTTAACCCAGGTGTGAGGGCTTATGGAACAGGTCCCTACACACTCCAGGGCGGCCCAAGGAACCATCCACATGGGACAGGATGATTCCCAGGCTAATGTGAAACAGCAGGATTGGACTCAGGAAGAACTGCCACCAAAAATCTGATAGCAGGGCACTCCTTTCCCCCATGAGCTGTTTGGTGCATGCACCCTTCCGCCAAACAGCGGATAGGCGGCACTCCTGAGAGAAGCACCTCCCATCCATGCAAAGTAACAGACAGACAGATCCATCTGTTGCCACAATGCTGGCTGGCTATCACTCAAAGTGCAGGCACCACTTTCTCCCCTCCCCAACGCCTCTCACCCATGCAAAGTGACAGCCAGCCAGTCCCAACCACTGCTGCAGGGCCAGTTGGCTGTCACTCAGAAAGTCTGGGCACCACTATCTCCCTCTCCAGTGCCTCCCAGCTGTGCACCAAACAGTTCACAGGGGGACCCTGAGAAGAGCATGCTCACCCCAGCTGCCTAACAGCTGATGGGGGAGACCTGGAGGAGCTCCAGGCCCCCTAATCAACTGTTCGGCAACTGAGGTGTGCAAGCTCCTCCAGGTCCCCCAATCAACTGTTCAGCAGCCAAGGTGAGTATGCACCGCCAGGTCACCCTGATCAGCTGTTCAGCGGGATCAGGTGAGCACACTCCTCCAAGTCCAATCCACTGATACCTCCTCACAGTAGGGCTGAGTGGGCCTAACATACAGTAAGGCCCACGTTGGCCTGGATTGGCCTGGGTGGGCAGGCCTTGGCCCAGGATGCATCTTCCAAGATTTTCTGGAGGGTGCATCCTGTAGCAGCCACCTACTCACTGTTGGGACTATGCGGGTCCACATCTGGGGGCGAGGGAAGAAACATGCTTGTGAGTCCTGGGCCAAAGCAGGCCAACGTGGGTCACTGACACTTTTGTTTTTACCCCAAAACATGAAAAGTGCAACAAAGAACATCCTGTCCACAGCCCCATTCATTGGTAGCACAGCCCCACTTGGGGTCCTGAACCTCTGGTTTAAATAGCCCTGAGCAAGAGGTTAAAAATCAAGTCTTTGCAGGTTTGATTATTCTCCCAGGTCAGTGGTTCTCAAGCTGGAGAAGAGAAGCTCCTATGGGGTTCAGAATGCAATATGGGATACGAGGCATGAGAAGGGGCTCAGCTGTCAAACCTCTAGCTGCTCTCTGGCCAGGTCAGGCAGTTTCTAAATTTCACATTTCCCTGCCAGAGAACAAACTTTCCCATTTTGAATCAAAATTTCCTTCCACAAATATATAACAAAAAGAATTGGAGTATTTAGCAAAAATTTGGAGTGACTGATTATGTGTACAAGTTGCTCAGGAGCAAATGGCAGTTTGCTAAGAAGACGTTCTCACATGGATTTGTTCTAGAGTTGGGGGCAAATTTCTCTGTAAAACAAATACTTTACTCTGGAGCTAACTGGATCAAATGCATCAATAGGGCTGCTTGCAGAGTGAACATCCAGTAACTGAATTCACCTCCATGGCTATCTAACTGCATCTGCTTCCTCTACTCACTCCTCCAGATGCTCCTTCCAGAATTCGCTGCCTCCCTCTACCACTAGGATACTTATCCCTCATTGAGAAAAGCGCCATTCTAAAACCCCTGCCTCAGACTCACAGATTATCACCTGGAAAAGCAGACACACACCCCTCCCCTCCCTTGTCCTGAAAGGAGCCTTCTGCTATGTGGCACGGGGGACCTGCAAGGATGAGCCTCCAAAATTCAGCAAGGACCAAGCAAGCAGTGATGGACCAGGCAGCTGCAGACCCACACTCATCCAGAGGCTCAGGTGAAGCACCCATATGAGATGGGCAGATGAAAAAGGGATAAGATCTGGGGTGACTTACATTTGCAACCCTTGCACTGACTTCCCAACATTTCTCTAAAAATCATCGGATTTTCCCTGAAATGTCTGCTTTTGCAGAAAGTTTCCCTGTGCCAAAGAAAATTTCCCTCCATCTAGAAATGCTCCTCTTTCTGGCTGAGCTAGGAGAAATTTCCAAAATAGTAGCAGTCCCACCCACTTCTGTAACAAAAATTCTGATTGGTGCTGCAGTACAAGTTAAAATTCACGTTCCAGAAGTGGGCAGGCCAACATCATTTTGGAAATCTCTCCTTCCCCAACAGAGCTGCTGTGATAAGACAGCACCAAAGTGGAGAGGGGGTAGGGTAAATGAAGAGGGAGAAAAGGGGGCAAGAGATATGTACATCTGAGTGTTGAGGAAAGGGGGTCTGGTCTAAAAGGCCCAAGAATAATAGTCCCAGACCATGTTTTTATTTATTTGTTTTATTTGTTTTTTATTTCTATACATTTATTGGCCACCCCCTCATGCCCACGGCATCTCGGGGCAGCTCACAACAAATAAAACAATAGTAAAACTCATAAAACATCATAAAATACATAGTTAAAAAAGAATACCCCCCCAACATTTAGTATACACCCCTCCCCCCCAAATCCCCCCAACCTATCCTACCCTCCCACCCTCCCTTCCAAAGGCCTGGGCAAACAGCCAGGTCTTACAGGCTTGACAAAACGCCATCAGACCTGAGACCAGGCGAGCTTCCTCCGGGAGGGAGTTCTGGAGTCGCGGCCCGGCCACAGAGAACGCCCTCTCCATTGTGGTCCCCCGTTTAACATGGGGGACCACCAAGAATGCACCCCCGGCAGACCACAGGGCTCGCCCTGAGGTGCGGAGGGCGAGGCGGTCCCCAAGGTATGAGGGGTCCAGACCGTGAAGGGCTTTATAGATCAACACCAACACCTTGAATCTGGCTCCATCCGCTACAGGCAGACAGTGCAGAGTGTGGAGCACAGGTGTTATATGCTCCCGCTGCCTCATCCCTGTGAGGAGATGGGCCGCTGCATTCTGCACCAGTTGCAGCCTTTAGACCAGAACCAAGGGAAGCCCCACATAGAGCGCATTGCAGTAATCTAGTCTCAAGATGATGAAGGCGTGAATAAGAGTGGCCAGTTCGGGCATGGAAATGTATGGGCGCAGCCTCCGTACTAGATACAGCTGGCGGAAGGCGGTGTTAGCCACCGCCTCCACCTGCCGATCCAGACAGAGGTCAGGATCCAAAACCACCCCCAGACTCCAAACCTGTTGGGCTACAGGAGGGCAGACCCCCTACCAGAGGAGCCAGCACCTCCCTTGCCCTACCCACCACCATCACCTTCATCTTATCAGGATTGAGCTTCAGTCTTCTCTGCCGCATCCAATCTGCCACGACCTCCAGACATTGGGAAAGCAACTAGACAGCAGGGCCTAGGTCAGTTGAAAATGAGAGGTACAGCTGAGTACCATCAGCATATTGGTGACATCGCACCCCAAACCGTCTCACGATCTCCCCCAGGGGCTGCATATACACATTAACAAAAGCGGAGACAAGATCAAACCCTGCGGAACGACACAGGTCAAGGCCCGGGAGCTCTCCTTTGAGAAAAGTTTGTAAATGGAGCTCCCTGGGGAGGATGCTACCAGTCCCACAGCCTTTCGAGCATGCGGAGGTGTCTCCCACAGCCTTTCAAGCATGCGGAGGCGGCTCCCACAGTCTTTCAAGCATGGGGAGGCGGCTCCCACAGCTTTTCAAGCATTGGGAAGCTCTCTCTAGTTTTTCTTTTCCTTTTGGCTTGCCCTGTTTTTCCTGATCCTCTGATATTGGATGGGACCTTCTGTTATCTTGGTCCCTCTTTATGTTATTTTGCTTCTCTTTTCTTTTGTTGCTTATGGAATGGAATCTGGTTCTTCCTGACATCAGCCCAGTCTGTAAATCCTTCCAGTCAGTGAATTAACGTGATTTTCATCTGCCACCAGTAAGTTCAAGAATGGACTAGCAGCCAAGTACCTGCGTTCATATGCTGATCTGTAAAGTCTGCCTTGTCTTACTGATACGCTCTTCTTTAGGTGTCAAAGTTAAACTTATGGGCTCGATAAATGCCCATATAGCTAGTTATCATTGTACCTTTGCCACAGGTTTTGAATTATTGATTAACAATATTTATATTCCCCCTCTTTCCTCATTATTTTATTCCCAGGACCTATGGTCCCAATGTGAGAACTTGCTTGAGAATTCTGGTGACAAACACCCGGGCATAATGTTACTGCTGGGTGGAGACTTTAATGTTAGGACCAGAAATTCTGCGCTTGTCACGGATTTTTTACAGCTTGATGAATATGCTCCCTTTGCTCATGTGACCTCTTGATCTTCTAAGGACCATGTTTGCTCCTGGGAACAGAAGGTTTGTTTTGATCACCTCCTTTCAACTTTAGACCTGAGAATACTAAATGGTCAGACTTTTGGGGACATGGAAGGGGAATTCACATTACATTCACCTACAGGTTCCTCGGTTATAGACTATATTTTAGTCTCAGAAAAATTTAGCTTCATGGCCAAATCTCTAAGGGTTATCCCAAGACAAGAATCTTGTCATTTCCCATTAACTCTTGAGCTGTTAGTTCCACAGTTTTGTTCTCCAGGAGAGGTCTTTGACCCTCAGGAGGTTCCGTGCTCTAGAGTTAAATGGTCAACCTCAGTATGTCAAGCTTTTTTTGAATTTCTTAATAGTGAAGAGGCGACGATTCTATAGAGGACTTTCCACTTATGCCAAGAAACTCACGGACTAGATGAACTATTAAATTTATTATCCCCTTTCTTGAAAACTAATAATAAAAAGCCCCTTGGTAGTTCGAGACCCCCGGAGTGGTTTCATAAGGATTGCCACAAAGCTAGGGCGGCATTGAGTTAAGCTGCGAGGGCATTGCAGGTTCGTCCTTCATTTACTATCCACCAACAGTTTTTTGAAACCAGACGGGCTTATCGTAGACTGCTACAATGGAAGAAGCGTTGCTTCCAGGAAACACTATGGGTTAAGTTACTTAAAGCTTCAAACATGAACTCCTCTTTGTCCTTTTGGAATCTGATGCATACTTACTTTAAGGATGGCTGTGATAATGGAGGCCTGGCCCCTCTTTCTTGGGTAGTTTGGCAGGAGCACTTCAGAGCTCTTTTTGCTCTGCCCAGTCCCTCGGCCGGTTCAATTTCCTTGTCATCTATTGATCTTTTTCCAAAGTGGCCGGATGTAACAGTTGAGGAGGTCTGCCATCTGATAGCTGGCCTTAAGACAGGGAAAGCCCCTGGAGTAGATTACATCTCGCCAGAACTAATCCAGAGTGCTCCAGAGTGGTGGACCGGAATATTGGCTCCACTATTCACTCAAATCAACTTAACAGGCCATATTCCAACTGATTCTAGGAGGGTTGAATCCTTGGATCATGTAATATTGTTTTGCCCGGCCTATCAATTCCTTAGGTTCAAGTATTTGTCCAGTTTTTAGTCTCTGGCTCTATCGTAGGGGACACTCGGACCCTAATGGATCTATTTAACCCAGAAGACTCAGCCAAATCCAGGGTGGTTGCCAATTTCTGTAATAGAGTCTTGCAGCTCCGTGCTCAATATTTTGAGAGGAAACAAGACAATCCACCTTGAATTCGGTTTATTCTCCTTCGGTAAATTCTAGTAGAGCAACCCATTATAGGATAAATGTATGACAGCTAGATTTATCACCTACCTATTTATTTATTTTATTTTTATTTACTGTTTCAGTTTGGGGTTAAAAAATAATAAACTAACTAACTAACATAATAAATAATACATAGATAAACATAAGCAAACACAAACAAAGCATATAAATAAAACACTTAATCACTGGGGCTAAAATACAATCATGAAATTCCTGGGAAACACAAAATTCAAGAGCACAAAGACCTTGCCCTTCTTGTGTCCTTGTGCTGGCAACACTTGACCCCTGCAGCATTCAGGACAAATTATATAAATGCCTAACCCTTCTTAAGACATGACTGTATTATAGTGCAATGCCCTTTTCGGGGCTTATGTTGACAACACTTGGCCCCTGTAGCACTAAAAACAAAATATATAAATACCTAGCCCTTCAAAGGGTTATAGCGAGGAACACCTAACCCCTAGGTCTTCAATCACAAGCATAAGACTCGAACTAAAAGTTGGGAAATACCCAACTCTCAAAGCAAAATATATGTGTCTAACCATTCTCGGGGCTGGTGTTGGAAGCACTTGACCCCTGAATTGCAGACAATCAAAGACTCCACCTAGCAATGGCTCTAAGTGGTGTTGAATTTTACGATAAACATTGTAACTTGATTAACAGAACTTATGGAATACCATATAGGATGTTAATCATACATAGGGGTTACCAAGGTTTACTCAAGGGCCATAAGGGGATACAGTTTCCTTATTGTTGCTGCTTCGCAAGAATAAGCGGCCAATTTAATAATAACCTCCCTACCCCGCTGCTGACATAGCCAGATTAACTTCTCGCCTCTAGAGAGAAAATGGATCCTCTGAAAAAAAGGGGCCAGAAATATTTTCCTAATATCCTGGAAATAAAGGCATTCCAGGACATAATGCTCAGTAACCTCAATTGAATTTAATCCGCAAGGACAAATCCTTTTGCTTTTAATGATGTCCAAACAACATCCCACAATGACCCTAAGAGTACATGAACCACAGTCAGAAGGAGTAACTTTCAAACTCATAACCCCTGTGTTCTCGGTTTCAGTTTAGAAGTGTTGGGAAACTCACTCATTCAAAAGCCATCAGAATGGCATCAGATTTTATTAAGAGTCACAACTTGTTGATTTGTCTTAGCATAGATTAAAAATTCTCTCACAGACTTAAATCACCACCAGATCTGGGGACAAAATCAAAATGGTTTGTTCCCACAAGGGAACAACTTCCCCGCCCCCAGCCTGTTGTGCATGGGAGAAAAAGGGGTGTAGCAAGGGAAAGATGGAGGTTATTACTTCTCTTAATGTGTGTTTATTCCAGGAATGGAACTGTTAACCCATACCTAGGGATTTTATTTATTTTATTTATTTATGTAAAATTTGTATCCCACCCCTCCTGCCCACAGGGCAGCCTGGGGCAACAAACAACAATAATCAATAAAACAATAAAAAAAATTGAAAACATTTTAAAAATACAATATGCGGGAAAAGAAAAACCCTCCCCCCTTGCCAAAAGCCTGACAGAACAGTCAGGTATTACATACACACCCAAATAGCAGGAGAGTGGGAGCCAACCGAGCCTCCTCTGGGAGTGAATTCCACAGCACAGGGGCGGCCACCGAAAAAGATCTAACATTGGTGGCCACACGCCTCAACCGGGCAACCTCCAAAAAGGCTCCCACGGATGATCTCAAGGGTCGTACGGGCACATGGGGAGTGAGACGGTCCCTCAGATAAGCAGGCCCCAGGCCATGAACAGCTTTAAAGGTTAAAACCAGCACCTTGAACCTGGCCTGGTGCTTTATAGGCAGCCAGTGCAGAGCCCGGAGCACTGGTGTCATGTGCTCCCTGTGACCCGCCCCCGTAAGGAGATGGGCCATGGCATTCTGCACCAGCTGCAGCTTCCGGACCAGCTTCTCGGGCAGTCCCACGTAGAGCGTGTTGCAGTAATCCAGCCTCGAAGTGATGAAGGCATGGATGACAGTGGCGAGGTCAGAGTCTGAGAGATACAGCCGAAGCTGCCGGACAAGATGTAGCTGCCAAAACGCACTCCCCACAACAGCCACAACCTGAGATTCCAGGATGAGCCACGAATCGAGGGGCACACCAACACTCCGCACTTGAGAGACCATGGGAGGGTGAACCCACCCCAAGAAGAGGAGATTCAACCACCTCCAGGCCCCCCAAGCCTTCGCCCACCGACATCACCTCCAACTTGTCAGGATTCAATTGCAGATGACTCGACCTCATCCAAGCCCCCAGAGCTGACAGGCACTGGGAAAATAAGGAGACTGCATGGCCTGGGTCGATGGAAAAGGAGAGGTAGAGCTGAGTGTCATCAGCATAATGATGACATTGCATGCCCTGAAACCCTGTCACAATCTCCCCTAACGGCTGCATATAGATGTTAAACAAGAGGGGGGACAGAATGGCACCCTGCGGGACTCCACACATGAGGTCCCTGGGGGAAGATGTACACTCCCCCAGGACAGCCCGGTGAGTTCTCACGGCCAGGAATGAACAAAACCAGTTCAAGACATTTCTGCCAATCCTGGAACGGTCCCGCAGGTGAGTCACAAACACCTCATGACTGACTGTGTCGAATACAGCCGAAAGGTCTAGCAGGACCAGTAAAGTCTGATGACCCTTGTCCAACGCCAAATGGAGATCATCAACCAAGGCTACCAATGCTGTCTCCATACCATACCCAGGCCGAAACCCAGACTGGGAGGGATCAAGGACACTGGTGCGGTCCAGATGTTCCTGGAGCTGCCGTGTCACAGCCTGTTCAATAACCTCCCCTAAAAACTGATAACTGTCAGGAACATCAGTGTCAGGAGATGGTTTCTTGATCAGGGATCTAACCACAGCCTCCTTTAGGCAGTCAGGCACCCTGGCCTGTGGGGCTCGGGGTTGTGGGAGGTGAACCCCACGGGGAGGGGACAACAACGGGGCACTAGAACATGCACTCCACCTCGCCAACCAACAGGCGGGTCCCGGGTAGGGAAGGGCAGTGCCTGAAAAAGGACCCCTCAGGTTCTTGTGGTGGTGGTCTGGAGGGCTTAACCTCTCCCCACCGAGATCATCATCGGGGTGC
The DNA here is from genome assembly GCA_003113815.1 of Sphenodon punctatus. Taxonomy (NCBI): domain Eukaryota; kingdom Metazoa; phylum Chordata; class Lepidosauria; order Sphenodontia; family Sphenodontidae; genus Sphenodon; species Sphenodon punctatus. The sequence goes on from QEPC01005108.1 coordinate 5,306,610, forward strand.
AGGCCAAGCCACTTCCCAACTGGGGAAGGCCACAGTAAAGAGGTGCTAACACGCAGGGACCAGGACCAACACTGGGTGTGGAGGGATATCGTGGGGCAGGGCCAGGTGCAGCACTCCCAGGCAGGGGAAGGGGGAAAGGGGAGATGCGTTCGCAAGGGCCCAGGGCACCACGTGCTGTAGATCAAGGGTAGAACAGACTTACTCTCAGACACTCTCACGGTCACACTCGCACGCACTCACTCAGTCACTCGCAGTCACGCCGATAGACAATCAGAAGCTCAGTCGCAGAAATCACCAGGGGGCCAGTCTCGCAGGGCAAGGCTCTGTTCACCGGCGAGGCAGCACCGTCTGCCTCCTCCTTATAAAGGCTGCGCCTGTGACCTCCTCTGCAGACGCACAGAGCGCCGCCGGGAGGGTCCTGGGGGTGTGGCCAGTGGAGGCGTCGCTGCCGGGGGCGGGTCCAGCCCCGAGACGTCGCTGGCGTGTTGCTGTAGCACGCTGAGGGGCGTGGCTACGCGCCGCGGTGCTGGGGTTGGAGCCGCCGATTCTGTATGCTTCGGCGGCGGGGTTTCGGGCGGTTCAGGGGGCCCCCTGTCTGCGGGGTGTTTCCCTTGGTGCCCCCTCTTCCCCCACCTCCTCAGGCCCCAAGGCCTGACATGGCCTCTCGAAGGGAGGCACTTACCACCCCAGCCAGCAATGGCCGTAAGGTCTCCTGGCTAGCTTTCACCAGCCAGGACGGGCACGGATCTTGCTCACAAGTAGTGGTACAAACAGATCCCAACAAGGACTCTACATCGGCAGGCTCCACCATCTGCAACTGATCCCACAAAACAGGACAGGACGGGGCATCCATAGCCCCAAGCTGATCCTCTGCAATAACTGTGGTACCAAAATCGTGGCAGATGCAAGCGATCTTATCTATAAAGTACTCGATAAACCAGTCACAGTGGTCCTGGATTGCTCCAGGTCCAAGTGGAGGCAGGCAGGACTGACCAAGCCTTTCACCACCCGGAAAAGCTCTGCTGGACATGACTTTGCAGATGCAATAAGGGCAGCAAAATACTGCTTCCTCGCTGCCTGTACCTCCACAGAATAGGCCTTTAAACTGCTCTTATGCTGCGATCAATCATACTGAGCGCGAGTCCAGCTCCACCGGCACTCTAACTGCCTGCTCTCCGGCTTCAAACATCACAGGCCCTCAGTAAACCAAGGAGACCTGTGGTAGACTCGGGAGGGCAGCGGATGCCTGGGAACCACTCTGTCAATGGTCTCAGTTAACAAGGTGTTCCAGAAGGCTACGAGGTCATTGACAGAGCAGGTGTCAAGGTCCAGGGGAAACTTCCCCAAGAGCATTCTGGAACCAATCCAGTTCCATAAGTGTCCGGGCGCGGACCGATCTAATAGGTCCTGCACCCTGTCGGGGGCTAACATGCACCAGAATGCACACCTTAAGGAGGTAATGGTCAGACCATGACAAAGGCTCTACCCTCCTGACTTCTACTAACTGACCCCCCCCCCGTCTTAAGACCGGTTCAGGAAACCAAATCCAGTGTATGTCCTTCCTCATGTGTGGGGCCACAGATGATTTGGAACAGGCCCATGGTTGTCATGGAGGCCATGAACTCATGCCTTGCTCCTCCAAGATCGGTGTCACTGTGGTTATTAAAGTCCCCCAGGACCACTAAACTAGTGGTCCGGAGGATCACATCTGACACCAGATCAGCAAGATCATGTAGGGATGCCACCGGGCAGTTGGGTGCACGGTACACCAGTAGCACCCCTAATCTGTCCCCAGCCAAATTCAACACAAGATGGGGGCACTCAACACCTGGTGGAGCCTGCACCGGATATCTCCTAAAAGACAATGCATCCTTGATAACAATGGCTACACCACCACCCCGTCCCTCCAGCCGAGGCTGATGCTGCACAGAGAACCCAGCTGGAACAAGATTGGCCAAAATATGACCTGATTCATTGTCCAGACGGGTCTCTGTAATACACACAAGGTCGGCGTCCCACTCCGGGATGGATTCCTGGATGGTAGATGATTTATTGACAACTGACCTCACGTTCAGCAGCACCAAACCAAGGTCTGGGGTCTCCCAGGCCTCGACCCACAACCTGCCCAGGCAATCCAATGTCTGCCACTGCTGCCTATGTTGCCTCTGCTGTGCCATGGGTTCTGTGCCCCGGCAATCCAATGTCTGCTTCTACTGCCGATGCTGTCTCTGCTGTGCCATGGGTTCTGTGCCCCAGCAATCCAATGTCTGCTGCTGCTGCCGCTGCTGCCTCTGTTGTGCCATGGGTTCTGCTACCGGAAAATCCAATGTCAGCCGCCGCTGCTGCTGCTGCTGCCTCTGCTGTGCCATGGGTTCTATGCCCTGGCAATCCAATGTCCACTTCTGCTGCGCCACAGATTCTGGGCCAGGACAATCCAATGTCTGCTGATGCTGCCAGTGCTGCCTCTGCTGTGCCACTGCATCAAGAAACACAGCCACTCCAGCCACAGGACCCACCATCAGGGTTCTGGGGCCTACGTTCCATGCATAGGGGGCTTTCCATCCAGGTCATCCAGAAGTTGCGACTCCAGTCCCAGGACCCACCATCAGGGTTTTGGGGCCATCATTCCACTCACGGGGAGCTATCATTCCATCGCATCAAGAAGCAGCCACTCCAGTCCCAGGACCCACCGTCAGGGTTCTGGGGGCTATGTTACAGGCAGGAAGGGCTGTCGTTCCACTTCATCCAGAAGCTGCCACTCCTGTCCCAGGATCCATCATCAGGGTTTTGGGGTCATCATTCTGCTCCCAGGGAGCTATCATTCCACCGCTACCAGACAATCCAATGTCTGCTCCTGCTGCCTCTGCTGTGGGGCCTACGTTCCAGGCAGGGGGGGACTGCCGTTCCACTTCACTCAGTCTCTGCCAATGCTCCACCGGTGTCAGCCAGCCTACGTTCCAGCCAGGGAGGGCTGTTGTTCCACTTCATCCAGAAGCTTCCACTCCAGTCCCAGGACCCACCATCAGGGTTTTGGGGCCTACATTCCAGGCAGGGAGGGCTGTCCATCCACGTCATCCAGAAGCTGCCACTCTAGTCCCAGGACTCACCATCAGGGTTCAGGGACTGTCATTCCACTCACAGGGAGCCATCATTCCACTGCATCAAGAAACAGCCAGCCACTCCAGCTCCAGGACCCATCGTCAGGGTTCTGGGGCTTACGTTCCAGGCAGGAAGGGCTGTCGTTCCACTTCACTGTCTGCCAATGCTCCACTGATGCCTGCCAGCCTACGTTCCAGGCAGGGAGGGCTGTCCATCCACATCATCCAGAACCTGCCACTCTAGTCCCAGGAACCACCGTCAGGGTTCTGGGGCCATCATTCCACCCACAGGGAGTGGTCATTCCACCACACCAAGGAACAGCCAGTCACTCCAGCTCCAGGACCCACCAACAGGGTTCTGGGGCCTACATTCCAGGCAGGGAGGGCTGTCATTCCACTTCATCCAGAAGCTGCTACTCCAGTCCCAAAACCCACCTCAGGGTTCTGGGGCCTACATTCCAGGCAGGGAGGGCTGTCATTCCACTTCACTGTCTGCCAATGCTCGACTGATACCAGCCAGCCTGTAACATCCAGCCAAGTAGGGGTGCCAGCCACTGAGCCTGTCCGGGCTTCTGCTGCGGTTCCACCAATGCTAGCCAGCCTGCAATGCCTGTCCAAGTAGGGATGCCAGCCGCAGTTACTGTGCCCTGGCAAAAGTCTGCTGCTGCTGCTGCTGCTGCTGCTGGTACTGCACAGCAGCCATTTGCTCCTCCCTCTTGTAGACGGGCATAGCTTGAATGAGTGCGCTGGCGTGTGGGGGCTGGGTGTCCATGAGATTCACCACCGGGCAAGGCTTGACCAATTTTCAGTAGAGCTTCTTGAGAGCAGTCGAGTACAATGCCAGCCTTCAAAGCCCGGCCAAGTAGGGGTGCCAGCCACCAAGCCCTGGCCGGGCCTCTGCTGATGCTCCACCAATGCCTGGCATCCTGCAATGCCCCGCCTCTGCTGCTGCTGCTGCTGTCGCTGGGTCTCAGATGGCCAGCCATGCCCCCACGGGCATCTCTGGAGGCCAAGCGCTGAGCCTGCCTACCCGGGCAACTCAGGGTGCCAAGCCCCAAGACTTCCTGGTCTCTGCTGCTGCTGTGTCTCCAATGGCCTGCTCTGCCCCCACGAGCACCCCTGGAGTGCCCCAAGCCTCTGTAGTGGCTGAACTTTCAGAACGTTTGGGGGGGTCCAAACTCCGTGGGAGTAAACACATGAACCCCAATTAAGTTTTTAGTCCCAATGTCCGAACGTCTGAACATCCAAACTCTGGCCTGTTCACACATCCCTAATGTCCAGGGGCAGGTCGGGGAATCCCAGCAGCGGAAGGTTCACCTTGATGAACAACAACTGCTCCACCAACTTGGTCCCTAATCTCAGGTAGTGCAGCAAACAAATATCCTCCACCATTGATGACACCCGCTTACTGGGGACACTGGTTGGTGGGAAGAACAAGAGACCCTTGACCACTTTGGACAGGGCCGGCCACATGTTGGTCTTGCTGGCCCAGTAGACCAAGGGATCGCTTCTGGGTTCAATGAATGGCTCCTCCTCCAGGTAGCTCTCCACTGCTGCTGAGGCGCTGTCATACTCCCTCACGTAACTGCCTGGGCACCACCTCCACCACTGCCCTCAACCATGCTGCCTGCCCTGTTGTGCACATACGAGCTGCTGCTCACAATAGGGGTGCTGCTGCTCAGTTTGCTGCTGGTGCTGCTACTTCTAGAACTGGGGGCAGGGATAGACCACGCTGGCTGAAAGGGGTGGCTGCTCCCACCATTCCCAGGGGCGTCCTGCTCCTGCTGGTGCTGCCATGCACTCTCAAGAGCCCTCCCTGCCTGCCAGACTTTCTCCACCAGCTTGCCCTTCCAGTGGCTGTAGAGCTGTGTCTGGGATGCCATGCTGCCCTTGACCCTGGGGTCCAGCATGGTTGCCAAAACATATTTAGCCCTGCCTTCAGTTTACACACCAGGGCAACTGCCTCAGCTGCCAGCTTCTTGACCTGATAGCCACAGTCCTGCCCCTGGATAATCTCATCCAGCCTCCTGTGCAGACTCTGGACCAGAGGGGTCACCTGGCTGATGGTGGCAGTGGAGGAGCTGATGGCCTCTGTCACAGCCAGGAACAGTCTCAACACAAAGACTGTGTGATCCAGGATATCCTATTCCACCCCATAGCACCCTGGAGGTGCCCCACTGTCTGTCACCAGTTTAACCTGATGCAAGGTGGCTTTCTGCTTCAGGTTAAACAGCTCAGCAGAGGCAGCATTGGCAGCAGTGGCAGACATTGGATTTCCTGGGCACAGTACCCATGGCACAGCAGAGGCGGCATCAGCAGCAGCAGCATAGATTGGATGGCCAGGGCACAGAGCATGTGGCACTGCAGAGGAGGCAGCAGCAGGAGCAGACATTGGATTGCCAGGGCACAGAACCCAGGGAACAGCAGAGATGGAAGCAGCAGAATTTGCCTGTGTGCAGCACCCATGAAGCCAGGATGGTAGGATTTGCAATGGAAGAGCTTCCATACAGAAGCAAATGGCAGCAGCAAGATTACGTGGGCACATTTGGATTTTCCAGGGCAGAGCACCCATGGACCAGGAAGGTCGAATTCCACCGGATGGACACATCCTGCACCAGCTGGTGCACTGGGGAGCCTTGCTGGTGCACTGGGGAGCTGGTGCACTGGGGAGCTTCGCCCAGAGGAGGTCGCTGCCCTTCACGCTCCAGTTAAAGAAACTGGCCACTTTCCTCCCCCGATCGATCAGGGAGCTAAGGGTGCCTGGCCCAAATCCCCTTCTCCTTGAATCCCAGAGTGTCCCTGACTACCAGGTGAAGGGTGTATGTGGTGCAAAGGATGCTGGTGAAGCCCCCATCGCAGACTGCCCTCAATATGTTGGCCGCATTGTCTGTCACCATGCACCCATTGTTGAAGGGCACACCTGGCGTGACCCACTCCCTCACCATGGCAGTAAGGGCTGCCTCGATGTTCTGAGCAGTGTGGGGGCCATCCATGACTTCCATTTGAAGCAGGACCCACCAATACCCAGGGCCCCGAGGGAAACGCGGGTCTGCGATTCGCAGATTTCCCGCGGAATTCCCCTCCCCCCGCGGAATCTCCTGCCCCGCTTACCCCAGTGCAGAATTTCCAGCCTGCGCTGTGGGGACGCGGGGCAGGAGATTCCATGAGGGGAGGGGAATGAAAAAACCCTCGGGGCTTCCCCTCCCCAGCCTCCCCAGTTGCCAGGGGGGGAGGCACCCCCTTTAGATAATTAATTAACTTACCAGTGATGGCAGCAGCAGCTGCTCCGTCCAGCGCGCTCGTACTTCCTGCTCGTACTTCCTGGCCCCTCCCGACGGGGCCTCTCAGGGCGACGCAGCCAGATGATGTCATCCGGCTGCGTCGCCCTGAGAGGCCCCATTGGGAGGGGCCAGGAAGTACGAGCAGGAAGTACGAGCGCGCTGGACAGAGCAGCTGCTGCTGCCGTCCCTGGTAAGGCAATTCCTTTTGTTTTTTTTTTGGGGGGGGAGAGTCAAGCACGCCCCAGCAGCTGGGGAGGGCAAGCCCCGGCAGCTGGGGAGGGAAAGCCCTGAGGTTTTTACCAGTGCGGGGGGAGGAGGAGGCAAGCCAAGCCCCCCCCCCGCATGGTAAATCGCGCCGAGGCGCAGAATTGGGCCCTGACTCCCGCGGAATTAAAAAAAAATTCCGCTGAAGAATCGGGCCCCTGCCAATACCCTGCTTGGGGAAGCAGGGGGGGAAGTGGGGAAGTGGATGGTGGCACCCACAGTCCCTGCCAGCTGGTCACTCACCCATTCCTTTAAAGCCCCGTGCTAGGCTGGCACCACCTGCCAACTCAGGGTGGTGCACGAGGGCAGCTTAAACTGGGGGGCCAGAAAGCCAATCAGGTGCCTGAACCCATGTCCCAGACCACCAAGAAGGGCTCCCCATGCAGCGTGATCATTTCCCCTAACATGCGCGTGGCTTTCACTTGAAAGCCACGCCACCTTCTATGTCCTGCAGCTGCCACTGGACTTGGCAGCTGTTCCCACCCCAGCTCCTCCATGGTGCACTGACGTTGTTGCTGCTGCTTCTCTTCTCCCCTAGGAGCAATAACTCTCCTGCTGCTGCTAGAGGCAGCTGTTCGAGCAGGACACTTGCCCGTTGATGGAGGCGGACGACTTGGCCACTTCAGTCAGGAACCCGCTGGCGTCCACTGCCCCTCCCTGTCCGCTTAGCAGCACAGCGCTGTGGCATCCCTTCAGGTGTCTTGCTATGGCAGTTGTGCCAAGGTTGGTGAGAACCTGCCCATGCTTCACCACCTTCTGGCACAAAGTGCACCGCACCTCCCAGGGATCATCCGCTCGGACCAACTAAAAATGCGCCCAGACGGACGTTTTTTCCCCCTCCTGCCTTCTGGCCCGCACCGGGTGACACACCACTGGCAGCGCTGCTGGGAGGACCAGAACATGGTGGTGACACAGCTCTTGAAGGGACAGCCATTGTCTCAGCACCAGACATCTCCTCCACAGGACTAGTGTCTGCCTAGCTGTCCCCAATCAGAGATATGTCCACCCTGCAAAGGGGAGTACTGGAACCCTGAGGCTGATGGACTGCCCACCATGCTGCTACCACTCTCCCTATGCCCCCTATAGCTGCTGCTGCTGCTGCTACTGCTGCTGCTACTGCTGCTCTGCTCCCTACTGCCATTGCCCAGGGATCAGGCCCTGCCTCTAGCAGTCGGGGTGGGATCCACCCGCCCTGGACTTCTGGGGATCACATCAATAATGGGGGATGATGGTGATCCATGATGGACTTTGGTCCCTGCTCTTGAAGCAGCTGGTCCTGCAGCCACAGAAGAGACAGCCGGAGCCTCCTGGAGCGCAGGCTTTCCAGTGCCCTGCATGGCAGTGGAGGACACTGGCAGGAGGTGACACGTAACCACAACCCTAGTGCCACTGCTGGGAGTCTCTGAAGCCTTTCTGCCAAAATCAGGCCTGTGCAGTTTGGGGTGTGGTGATAGTCTCTGGCTGCTGCTGATGCCCCTGCCACCTCTTTCACGTGCCCTATTGCCCACCTTACAGGCAACAGACCCGTCTCTCCTGCTTCCCTTCTCCATTTCTAAAACACAAATAATGCACATGAATATTATTTATTTATTTATTCAAAATTATATTATATTATATATATCTACACTAACTCTAACTGTGATTAACTATTCTAAAACCTATGGAAATAAATGGAATATTATATCTACAAAGGCCTAGTCCTACAAACAGACTATAAAATATTAAAACTGAATCACTACCCACTATCTCTATCTCTATAACTAAGCTAACTCCTTCAACTATCTATCTATACTACTATCTAACATCTATCTATATATATATATATACACAGGGATGGCGGGGGGACACAGACAGCTCACAACAACAACACAGGGAGGGGTACAAAACTGAAATGAAAGCTAAATCAATCTAATACTACTCTAAATAAATCCCAAAATGGGAAGGGAATCAGGGATGGAATATATACAGGGAGGTGGGAAGGATTCAATTGAGGGGAAGGAGAAACAACACAGGGAGGGGTAATAAAATACAAAATAAACCTAAATCTATCTAATCTAATCTAAATAAATAAATTTATGGAGGTAAATGTATGGAAATGGGTGAAATAGAAGGAGGATGGCAATGGATTAGAAACACAAGCTACTGGGAGAGGGAGACTTCTGAAAATGCCTGCTGACAGGATCCATCGCTAGCTCAGAAGGAATTGGAAGCGGGAAGGGCAATGGCTTTTGTTACTTGCTGCGCCCGCCTTACCAGAAGCCCCATTGGCTCTGTGCAGCTTAGCCCCATGCCAATCGCAGACTGCGAAGTCAGTTGTCTGAGTAAAAGAGGGATGGTGATTGGGCAGGCTGTCTGCTAGTCCAAGCCGCTCCACCCCTGGCACCAAGAAATCTGCTCCTCAGTTGCCCCTCCCCCCTCGGGCCTGTCAGCCAGGTTTTTCCTGCCCAAATGTGCCTGAACTCATCCGAATGCACCCGAACTGTTTGGGGGTTTTGGCTTTCGGTTCTGGCGTTCAGTTCTGGCATCCGAACTGGCTGAGTTTGGGCCGAACTCTGAACGGCCGAACCGTGTTCGCAAATCCCTACCCATAGCTGTGGTTGTCTGAGCAGATGTGGCATGGGGGGGGGGGGTTTGCAGCTCAAACTTCACTTGATTTAACAGCCCCTTTTCACCTGCTCCTGTGAACAAGCCCCAATGGCTGTGCTGCCCCCATCACCACCTTTCCCCCTTCATGAGGTGTTTAGAAAGAGCAAGGTTGGACTTTGTCCCACCTTTCAAAACTGGCTAGATCAGAGCATGCCCATTAATCAGCCATCTACCCTCCTTCTCCTTTACAATGTTTCAGAAACAAAGGACTCATTTCCACAAAACTCGACATGTGGGCATGTGCCACTGCCCACTCGAAAAGAGTGTTGTGTGAATGAACCCAAAGTTTCAGTGGCCCCTGCCTTAATAATCCCTCTCAAAGTTTAACCCTTTTCATTCCCAATGCACTTCTCCTCCATCCTAATGTACATCTTCTTCAATATACTATTCATCAGTTTATAGAAAAATCCATCTGACACCAAAAATTGTCCCATTGGGTGTTTTCAGATGGATGGGGAGCCTGCCAGAGACTGGAGCTACTCTGGGGCTCTAGCCCCGCAGCCACAAGTGACCAGCTTCGCCCTCAGCCACATCAGACAGACTGGCAGTGTGTGCAGGCCCTCCATAGGGCACTACACTCCTCCCCTGCACCACAGAATTGTGGGCACTCACCAGATGTCCTAGGGTAGTACCCATGACTGCACGATGAAAATAGCAATGGGTGCAGAGGTGCACCATTGGACCTTGTGGAGCACTCAGTGCTGGGCTGCCCCAGATTTGCTCCAGTTCACTGTCTGCACATCTGGCATGCTCCCTTCAAATGGATCCATAAACCCGAGGGTGATGAAAATCATTTACCAGAAAAATTAATTACATTAAGGATAATTGATTGGCTGTCATTATGGAACCTAGTGATACTGATGACACCAAACCCCCAACCTGTGCTCAACCTCTCCCAGCAGCTCCATATGTACATTGTTGAACAAGAGGGAAGACAGAATGGAACACTGTGGGTCCCCACACAGGATGCCCCTGGGGGATGATGAATAGTCACCCAGTACCACCCGCTGAGATCTATCAGCTAGGAAGGATCGGAACCACTGTAAAATGGTCCCATCCACCCTAGCAAGGTCCGGTAGGCAGGTCACCAACACTTCGTGGTTCACTGTATCAAAAGCCACTGACAGATCGAGCAGAACCAACAAGGGCGAGTTTCCCTTATCTAGTTCTACTTGCAGGTCATCGACCAATGCCACAAGCACAGTTTCAGCACCATAACCAGGATGAAGCAAGACTGCAAGGGATCCAGAAAACTGATGCGGTCCAGATGTGGCTGGAGGTGCCAGGCCACCACCCGTTCAATAACCTTCCCTAAAAAGGGAAGGTTACAGACAGGCTGATAATTCGCCAATGAGTCAATGTCAAGTGATGGCTTCTTGAGCAGAGGCCAGACCACCACTTCTTTAAGGCAGCCCAGCACTCTGCCCTCCCACAGGGAGGTGTTGATAATCCTCACCAGGGTTGGCCCTGACATCTCCCTGCTGGCTTTTACAGTCAGGATGGTCAGGGATCTAATTCACATGTAGTGGCTCTGACAGTCCCCAGAGCATCCCCCGCAACAACAGACATCACCAACTGTGACCAGACATGACTCTTCTAACCTCTGGCTCTGCCACGGCCCCCAAAGAGGTGGAGTTGAAGTCGTGTTCAATGCGAGTGATTTTATCTGCAAAACTGGCCATAAACATATCACAGCGAGAACTGAATGCCTCCAGTTCCAGGTAGAGACAGGCTGGAATGACCAAATCCCTCACCACCCATAAACGCTCTGCCAGACACAACTTTGCAGATGCTATGATGGCAGGAGGTCCTTTGCTGCCTGCACAGTCATGGCATAGCTTTTCAAAAACGATCTATGCCACAATTGGTCATCTTCAGCACAAGTACGATGCCACCAATGATCTAACTGCCTCCCCTTGTGATTCAGTCACCCCAGGTCCTCTGTAAACCTTGTGGATCTGTGGTTCCAAAACACTAGCAACGAATGCCTGGGAGCCAGCTGATCAATGGCCTCAGCCAAATGGCCATTCCAATAGACCACAAGGTCATCATTGGAGTATCCGTCAAGGTCTATGGGCATCTCCCCCAGAGCAGTCAGGAACCCACTAGGTTCCATAAGTCTTTGGGGGTGGACCATTCTAATAGGTCCCACACCCTGCTGGGGCAAATGGTCCACCAGGATGAGATGTCGCACCAGGATGGGAGATTGCAGGAGGGTGTTGTGAGTGAAACAAGGGTGCACTCACAATACCCTCAACCATCGGACTCCCGCGTCAATGTCAGTGCACAAAATCAGGTCCAGAGTATGCCCTCTCCTCACACATCATGTGTCAGGCCCACTACCACTTGGGACAGGCCCATGGTTGCCATGGCAGCCATGAGCTCCTGCTCCACATCCCATAATCTGGCTTTGACATGAATGTTGAACTCCTCCAAAACTATAAGTCTGGAGGACAGGATAAACCCCAAGATCAGATCTGCTAGAGCAGTTGGAGATGCTGCCATGCAGTGGGGTGCACGGTACAGCAGCAGCACCCCCAATCTATCCCCCACTAAATTGAACACAAGATGGAGGCCCTATATCCCAGACCCATTTTGCACTGAAAACCTCCTGGCTTGCAACCCATCCTGAAACAATGGCTACACTGCTCCCACCCTGCCCCTCCAGCCTGGGCTGATTCTGAATGAAGTACCTGGCCAGGACGAGGTCAGCCAAAATCATCTCCAACTCTTCATCCAGCCATCTCTTCATAATACATGGGAGGTCAGCAACCCACTCCAGGATCAAATCCCCGGTGACAGATGACTTATTAGCTACTGACCTCAACCTCCTGCCTGCTTGGCTGAGGGGGAGCCCTACCCCCTCCTCTTAACAGGGGTCCCCTCCCCTGAACCCCCCCTTCTCACCAGGGGGTAAAACACATTCTCCCCCCAGGAACCACAGCCCCCCTCTCACGGGGGGTGGTGGTGTCGCAAAGCCCCCCTCCATTCCTCACCCCCAACCCCATGGTCCAAATAGCCTCCTATCTGCCACCCAGGAGAATAATTCCCCCCGCCTATACACCTTCCTCTCACCGAGGGGCCTGGCCAACACCCAATTCAATCACCCTCTAAAAATAAACAACCCCCCTCTATTGTTGCAAGTATCCCTAATATTGCCACCCCCAAGCCTGCCACTTCTGTCACTGCCAAAGGGTGATGCCAAAGGGCACCCTTTTGCATTTCCCACCCCAGGTACCCACCCCCAGGCAGGGCTGGGGGCCTTTTATGCTGAGACTCTGATTGAAAGGGTCCATGGCTACTGGTGGTGTGCTGTCCTTCCAACTGCCTGCCTGTGCCTCTCCAAACCCTGACCCCCACTCTCTCTATTAGAGTTCATGACAAGAGTGCCATTAAACTGTATATTTCAGTCAGAAAGTGGTAGCTTTTCTGTGAATCCAAATAATATGATTTTAGGAATGACTATGTAAACTGGATGCATTTTGGTAAACACATAGTGCTTTTTTTTGGCCTTACCACCACTTGTTTTTAAAAACCCTAGTTCTTTTATTTGGTGAAGGAAACTAGAAAAAATCAGTTATTAAACATTTTAAAATGTTAAGTAGAGAAATTTGTTCTTCATGCAAAGTGTTTATTTCCTTCCTACCCTTACAGCAATTAATTGATGGCCAGAGGTCTAACTACAATTCTCTTAGCAAATAATGCCAGCACTAACACTTGTGGAGTTCTGGAGAGTTGTCACCCCCCCTCTCAGTTCCAGTGCCAAGGAGATAAACAATCTTTATTAGAATATTGTAAGTAGCAGTACAGGAGCCTGATCCATGTTCAGACCAGACCACTGTACAGAGTCTATAGTAGCCTGATCCAGGTTTGAGATCAGACTAGCTAAGAATACAAGCTTCTGATTCTTATATCCTGGGTGCTTTTACATGGACTGCATCCATGCCTCTTCTCCATTTAAAGGTGGGCTGCCCAGGTGTCTGGGTCAGCTCCACTTGCAGTGCTCCAGAACATCCCAGAGCACCACAAGCAGAGTGGGCTACCCAAAATCAGAGCACTGGCTGGGAATGGAGCAGTGGTTGGTCCATCTACTCAGTGGACAGCCCACTGAATCTCTGCTTCAGTCCAGGGTTTGCCCCAGCAATGCCATAGAGCTGCAGGCAGCAGCCTAGAGTAGCAACCAATCTTCCCGCAGCTCTATGGTATGGAGGGAAGAGAATTCTGTGTAGACAGACTGCGGGTCATAGCAGCTGCCATGTCCGTTAAAAAACAGCACTGTTGGGGCTGCACGTGGGGGATTCAGAACTGGCCACCTCCAGAGCAGGCGCAGGGGTGGTCTGTCTAAAAACACCCACAGTCTACCTGAATCCAGGGTATACAGACAGATAGTATTCTGATTCGGGTTTTACCTATTAAGATGATTAACGTGTCTGGTTTACTTACATCCACCACAAATTTCACAGGGGTAATTCCCTGTGACAATGGTAGCTCACTAATATTCTGAGTTGAGTTTGAGTTTGATTAAGGGAAGATGAGAAGTATCATCCTTAATGGTTCTAGGCAATGCCCAGCTGCTTTGTTCAAAGAACACATGATTAGGCATCTAGCAACTGTATTTCATTCCAACATATGTTTTGAGGGCCAAGGCCTCTTGCTGTATACAACAGCACTTAGCACAGACACAAGTCCAATTCACTTCAGATTTAATATTTATTTTATATTTGTTTCTTTTATACTTCTAAAAATTTTTTGGTATCTCTGAGCATTCCAAAAAATTTGTAAGCTGTGGGAGGAGGGAGGGATAGGAATCATTCATGGTGAATCTATGGGGGAGGGAAAGAAACCATGGTGCACCTGTGGGGGGAGAGCGCAAATAGCAGTGCTTCATTTCTGTATTTTGTTCTGTCCTCTACAGAGGTTTAATCATTTATTTATAAATTATCTTATTATTTATTTAAAGTTACATTAAACTTTATATTGTTAAATAAAATTCTTATTTTTTCACAATCCATGGTTTCTGAGCTTATTCTGGGAAAGGTGGGATATTTGGTGGAGTGGGGCAGTGGAGAATGGCGGTATGGTAAAGTGAAATGTCACTTTGGGGGCTGGGAGGTTGGAAGGGAAGTGGGGGAGGTGGCAGATGCACTGAATACAGGAGTGGGGATGCCACTGTTTATGCACATGCAAACTGTGCTATGTACTGCTCTGGGTCACCAGAACTAACTGAGCAGCATGGGTCTCCACCAGGGCCCCACTTGTCTCACATGTTGTGGAGAACACATGCAGCGATGGTTGATATCTTTGGGGATACAAGTGCAGAGTTTATTGTGCTAATAGTATATTAGCCACCCTAGGTGTCCTTGGGGTTCCAAGCATTGGTGGTGAAAGCATTTTCCCCACCCTAGATGGCATCAGGCAGCTGCCTTCCCACCACCAATGCTGCACCAAGCTCCGTGGCTGGATTGGGGACAATGTCACCTAGGGCGGCATGTTCAAGGGGGCACTCTCCCCTATACTCCTAATCCATCTTCCAAGGTCCTTGGCTGGTTCAGGGGGAGGCAGCTAGGGCAGCTCTCCCATGCTGTTTCCCCTGTAGCGGGAGCCCAGAGCTGCCAGGTATGGGAAAGGAGGTAATTGTGTGCATCGTGGGCTAGAAGTTGTTGCGCTTCCTCTCCCTACAGTTGCTGTGCCTCCTCTCCCTCTTTCCTCCTCTTTCCTCCTCAGTGTCCACAATCCACAAACAATTACAGCCAGACAGCCTGACAAGTCAAAAAGCTGTCTTTGATGTAGCAGTGGACTAATAGCCATCCATAGCCATTAGCAAGAGATTGCTCAGGGCTATTATGTTTGCTCAAGTTTAATGGTCTGTTGTTAGCTTGTTAAAAGTCCTGAGAGTAGTGGCTATTGACAGCGTATTAACCTGCTGCATCAAAGAGAGATACGGTGCTCTGGAAATAAGCCAGCTTGCCTGTTTGACTGGCTAGTACACATTCTCTAATAAAGCATTTATTAGAGATGCTAACAAATGTTCTGTGCTGTGAGCTGTGAATGTGATAAACTGGGCTGACTATATGCATGCAAAGACTGATTACTTTGACTTTTAACTTTTACTTTTGATTTCCATTTTCACTATAGGTGCTCAATAAAATATGTTATTAGCACATTAAACTGCATTCTGAGGTTGACTAAAGGTTATTTTCACCAGCACCTCTAGCTGGTAATAATAATAATAATAATAATACTTTATTGAGTGACCAAAAAGGTCATTTCAACAAGTCATAAGACTGGAAACTTAAAAAGACAATGATACAGAATAATAAATAAAAACCAAAAATAAAACAGCAAGTATCAGCGAAATTTAACAAACAAAAAAAATGTTCGTCCTAGTTTTATAACTAGCACTACAAGGTTAATAGCAGTTGGCTCCATTTAATATCGAGATCACCAGCACAGAAAGAAGCCATAGACCTTGCAAGACAAGTATTCTTGGCCCAAAGTAACTGAGCTACTGCCATATCATAGTTAATGGGGGAATAGTTATGAAGGAACTGGTCCAAAAACTTTCCCCTTAGATCAGCATACCTCTAGCTGGTATGCAACTAGGCCTGAAATGAGAAATCATGGCAAATGCTGTTTCTGTCATAAACAGGTCATTCACCTTCATTTGCACGACACAAGAACTTACCAGCTTTTCTGCTGTTTCCCCCATTTGTCCTTGTTCAACTCACAGGAAACAGAATTGCTACAGGGCTGATCTCAGGCCCCATGTGCACCCTGTGTGCACTCCTGGGGGCTGTAGAGATGCGAAAGTGCTGGCTAATCATTGGGGAAGTGCAGAAAATTGCCCTTAGTTTCAGCCCCCAGCAAACTGTAACAGGGGACTGCCCCCTCTGCCTGAACTCAGGAAGGAGCCTGGTCTTCTGTCCTCCCGCATTTATACCCATGAAAATATATGTGAAAAGAAGGAATGTCTAAGCAGAGCAAGTGTAAATATCTGGTACACATAGTGGAAGAAAAGTTGGAATAATGAATCACTAATAATTAAATCAGAAAATAATCAAGAGGGGATTGTTATCTGTTTAAAATCAGAGGAGCTACAGAGGGCAGTTCTTGAAGTTTTTCATGACACTGAGCAGTCTTCAGAGGCAAATTCAGAGTGCATTTTATTTTGAAAGCAGCTGCTTTGAGTAATCCAGCATCTTGCCAAACCTCTGTCCAACTTCTTCTAATACTGCATCAAACCTAGATTTCTCAAAGCAGCATTAAAAACACAGGCAATGGAGTTAAAAATATGTACCAAAAAACACTCATAGCTGTTAAAGAAGCAAGATAAGAACATTAGTGCCGTACTGGGTCAGACCAAAAGTCTACCAAGCCCAGCATCCTATCTCCAGCAGTGGCCAATCTCTGTCTCTTGGGAGAAGTCACAATGGGCAATCCTTTCCCCGTTGTTCCAGCCCCCAACAGTAAGAAGCTACATCCCCAAAACCTACTTAGCTAATAGCCATTAATGGGCTTACCATCCAAGAACTTATCCAATCCCTTTTTAAAACTAGCTACACTACTGGGTGTGACCACTTCTTATGGCAGTAAATTCCACAAGTTAATTGTGTGCTGAGTGAAAAAAAAATTCTATTTATTTGAAATCTGCTGGCAGTAAATTTCATGGAGTGTTCCCTTGTTCTAGTACTGTTAGAGAGGGTAAATAACCACTCCCTATTTACGTGTTGCACACAATTCATGATTTATTCTACCATATCCCCTCTCAGTTGTCTCTTCTCCAAGCTGAAGAGCTCCAACCTATCAAGCCTCTCTTCATATAGGAGCTGTTCCATACCCTTGATCATTTTTGTTGCCATTCTCTGTACCTTTTCTAGTTCTGTTTTTTTTAGATGAGGCAACCAAAACTGTACACAATACTCCAGGTGCGGTCATATATTCTCTAGCCCTTTCTGAATGATTCCTAACATTCTGCTTGCTTTTTTGACTGCCACCACACACTAAGCCGAGTATTTCAATGTATTGTTCATAGTAGCCCTCATCCCATGCTTTGTCGAACCTGTACAGAGCTGCGTGAGCGTGGGAAGCACATGCATCTACATTGCCGGCATTTGTGGCATGCAAAAACTGTGTGCATATGCATGCCTTGCACATAGGGATCCGCAGAGTATGGGATTGTGGTAAATGACTCCAAGATTTTTTTCCTGTGTGGTAACTCCTAATTTAGAACCCAGCATTGTATACATATCGTTTGGGTTATTTTTCTCTTGCATGTGCATCGCTTTGCACTTGTCCACATTAAATTTCATCTTACATTTAGATGCCCAGTCACTCAGTCTCGCAAGATTCTCCTGTAATTCTTCAGAGTCCACTCAGGTTTTAACTACCTTGAATAACTTTGCGTCATCTGCAAATCTGATCACCTCCTTCTTTACTGCCTTCTCCAGATCCATAAGAATATATTAAACAACACCGGCCCCAGTACAGATCTCTGGGGCACTCCACTAGTTACTTCTTTTCACAGTGAAAACTGACCATTTAGTTCTACTTTTGCTTCCAATCTTTTAACCTGTTACTGATCCATGATAGGACACTGCCTCTTATCCCATGACTCTTTAATTTCCCCAAGAATATCTCATGAGGGACCTTATCAAACACCTTCTAAAAGTCCAGATATATTATAACGACTGGTACCAATTCAAGAAGAGTAGCTATGTTAGTCTATAGCTCTAAAACGGGGGGGGAGGGGGGGAGGAGTCTTGTGGCACCTTAAAGACTAACGAAAATCTTTTTATTTTGGCATGAGCTTTCGTCAGCAAGAGCTGACTTCCTCAGATGCATGAAGTGGTCTGGAAGCTGTAATCTATATGAGATTGCAGGCAATTAAAACAGTTTACGCGGAGAGAATAAAACACATAATTAGATCAAGTACCAACCCAAGATGTTAACAACTAATCAATGGAAAAGTTCCATTCATTTGGAGAAGAGCTGTCTTAGAGAAATGTCAGTGGGTGGATTATCAGTACACACCTCATAGTGTTAGATCTAAGAGCTGGAATGAGGGGGAAACAAAACCTGGGAAAATATAGGATACAAAGGTTTCAGAGGGTATACTGCTGTATAAAGGGGAAATTATTTTATGTAATGTGACTAAAAACTGAAGTCCTAATTCAAACATATGGAAACAGTGTTAGATTTGGTGATGAATTCTAATTCAGCAGATTCACGTTCAAGCCATCCTTTAAGTGGTTCTTTGATTATGCAAACCCCAGGTCAGAAATGCTGTAACCTGGAGGGTTAAAGTGTTCATCCACTGGGTTTTGAATGTCACCTTTTTAAATGTCAGATTTGTGTCCATTTATTCTTTTATGTTGTGGCTGACATATATCATGTTGGAGGATGCACAGGTGAAGGACCCCTTGATGGTGTAGCTGATGTTATTGTGTTCTATAAAGGTATTGTCTGTGTAGATGTGGGGACAGCATTGGCATTGGACTCTGTTACAGGGTTTGGTCCCTGGGTCTATGCTTCTGTCTAGAGGTCTGTGGTTGTTGGTGAGTAGCCTTTTTAGGTTGGGTGGCTTTCTGTAAGCAAGGACAGTCCTCCCACTCAGGGCTTCTGCAAAGCAAGTGTCATTTTCCAGGATGGGTTGTAGATCCTTAACAATGCATTTGAGAGGTTTAAGCTGGGAACTGTAGGTGACAACAAAAGGTGTTCTATTATTTTCTCTGGAGGGCTTGTCCTGTATTAGGTCACTGCTGGGTACTAGTTTGACCCAGTCAATTTGTTTCCTTACCTCGCTGGGTGGGTATTAGGAATGGGCGAACAGAATGGAGTTTGGAAATTTGGTTCAGTTCGGTTCAGTTTTAAATTCGAGTTCGGTTCAAAAGATCGGTTCGGTCGACTGAACAGACCGAGTTCGGTTCGAACTACGAACTTCTGAACTGCATTCGCCCATCCCTAGTGGGTATTGTAGATCCAAGAATGCTTGGTGTAAGTCCTTTAGGTGTGTGTCCCTATCAGAGGAATTGGAGCTGATGTGGTTGTATCTCAAGGCCTGCCTGTAGACTACAGATTGTGTGGTGTGCTCCAGGTGGTAGCTAGAGGCATGTAAGTATGAATAGTGGTCGGTAGGTTTATGGTATTTATTTATTCATTCAGCTTTTATGCCGCCCCCTCCTGCCACAGGCAGCTTGGGGCGGCGTACAAAAATAAAACATATAAAACATCTAAAAATAATTTAAAACAATAATACATAAGAGCAGCAAGGTGGTATAAGGTGATATTTATACAGCCATAACATAGTTGCACTGTGGTGTCCAGGAAATGCACCTGTTGTGTGGAATGATCCAGGCTCAGGAGTGGAAGTTGTTGAAGTCCTGTTGGAATTTCAGTAGAGCCTCGCCACCATCATGATCTAATTATGTTTTATTCTCTCTGTGTAAACTATTTAAATTGCCTGCTACCTCATATAGATGCCAACTTCCAGACCATTTCATGCATCTGAGTAAGTCAGCTCTTGTTGAAATAAAGAGATTTTAGTTAGTCTTTAAGATGCCACAAGACTTTTTTTTTTTGCTGTTTTATAATGACTGACTCACCCTTTTCCTCATGCTTATTTACACCCTCAAAATTCCAAAAGGTTAGTGAAGCATGACATCTCTTTCCTAAATTGAAGCTGACTCTACCCCATTAAGTCATGTTAGCCATTAAGATATGTGCTCACTTCTGCTGCTGCTGCTGCATCCCATTTTTCCATCCTTACCAAATTAAATTGCCACACCTCCAATGCAGAATCCTAACCAGCACCTTCTTTTGGAAAATGTCTTTCATGCTTTCAGTCTGATTTATTTCACAAAGAAGTTAACAGGAAGACATCCAATGACTTCAATGGCACTGGAGTATGCCTGGTGGGTTAAGCCTTTTGCACATCTTTGACCTTGAATTTGAGGAGTTCAATAGCTCACCGGTCTTTTGCTGATCCCTATACACAGGGATTAAAGTCCCCCTACTTGGTACTTTTGGCATGATTGCTGTCAGCATTCCAAAAATGTTTCCAAACCAACCTTGATGGGATAGTCTCTCTGGATTTAGGGATGGGACATTGTTTGTATATTGAGACCATATCCCCAACAGAAATTGGGTGGGCTCAAAGCTCCAGTCACCAATGATGTATTTATTTTCTCCAGGCACACTGTGAATTACTAACTACATGGAGCATCTATTAAATGCCTGCTGTTTTTGGCTGGAATTTTGCAGCCTTGGTTGAATAGGGTCTGGCCAATCCATCTGGCAACACTGACTCAGAACGAGGCACACACAGCCCAAACAGGAGGAAACGGAGACAGAGGCTGGGTGTTATTGATATAAGATTGTATTTTTACTAGGCTAATAAATACAGTCTCTGCTCATTTCTCTAGGTGTGTGGAAATCTCATTTCACAATGTCACATTCCTGAAGAGCCCAGTTGGCACTGTGCAGGTAATCCACTTTAAAATATAGCACTTGCTCCCTTGTTGGTTTATACATTCAGCTACATCTATAAAAGTGACTCAAAGAGCAAAAGAGGAAAAGGGCAATCCTAGAGGACCCCGCTGTCTTCCCTTCTGTCGTTGCTCCAGGCACCATCATCATTCTTTCTGTCAATAAATCCAGGCCTTTGGAGAGGGAGACGTGTAGGGTGGCTTGGGGAGCGGGGGCCATTCTGCCCTTTTAGTATATTTTTAGCATTTTAATGAATTTTAAATTGTATATTATGTGTTTGTTTTATTATTGTTGTTGATATATGTCTTGTAAGCCACCCTGTGCTGCTCTGTGATCAGGAGGGTGCGGGCAGGGTAGAAAAATAGCGAAATAAATAAATAAATAAATAAATGTTTTGTTTTTATGAGAGGTCAGGGAATAAAGTTACAATAATTTTGGTCAAAAATCCCCCCAATACCAATACCCAGTCTAACCTTTGCTCAATCATCTCCTAGTCAGGAATATCAGGCCTATTAAGTACTGCTTATTTGCTAAATATTAATGAACCCAGAGTAAGTGTGAGGATTTGGAGACAAATCCTTCACCTCTCTATTCAATGTTCCATACTGGAGAGAACAGAGAGAGAACAGAAAAGAACTGGTGGAAGGTGAATCCTCCCTATTCTGTCATGTTCCCGGAACACAGAGGAGCAGTCAGAGACATATTAAAATATTGGCAGCTAAAATCAAGCTGGCCAGAGTGGGATGTGCTTGCCAGCTCCTCCTCAAGCTTGCCAGTAATTTGTTCTATTTCTTAGGCATGAGAAAGAGTTTTCAAAATCAAAACTACTTTTACTTATTGAGGACAAATGACCCTTTTTTGCTTAGAAGGAGAATAATAAAAAGGAAGATTCTAGACTTAGTATTTCTCACACACATAGTTAAAAGAAAGAAACAGTATGATATCAGGAGCTGGAGGCATCTGAGCCTAGTGGTGAGATGGGAGCAAGTGTTTCTGTTTCTCAGTGAAATACCAACCTTTTGGTATTTGGGAGCGCTTGCATGTGTTCCTTCGTATTTCATCAGTCTCTGGTGATTCTGCACTTTCGCCATTGTTGATATAGCACCTGTGATTTTTCATCATTTCCTGTTGTTTTTCATTACTTTCGTAGGGGTGGGACTACCGGATGATCCGGTATCCAATACTGCCGTTTTTTTGGTGTACCGGCAGTATCGGATTACCCCGGTAATCCAAGGGAATTCCAGGCTGGGCAGGGTGGGTGGGTGGGTGTCCCCCCTTCCACCCGCACAGTCTGGGAGGGGGAGGGGGGAGTGTTTTTTTCCCATTGATTTCAATGGGGACAGTTCCCCATTGAAATCAATGGGGGGAAAACGGTACCAGTATACCGGTAGTAATCCGGTATGCCGGTATTTTGAAATCCGGGAACCAGTAAATCCAGTACCCGGTATTTCCCCGGATGTCCCACCCCCACGCAGCATTTTCCTGTAATTTTCCATCACCTTTTGTCACTTGATGGGATTTTCAGTACTTTTACAGCAGTTTTACAGCACGCTTATGACATTTAACTGCAATTTTCAGCATTTCCCCAGAACTTAGCTGTAACTTTTGTGTCCCCTCCCCACAGTCTCATGGGGGGTCACATGGGACACATGTGGAGCTTGGGATCAGCCCTGTAGCAGCTCTGTTCAACTTGTGAAAAATAATGACAAATGGGGAAACAGTGGAAAAGCTGGTAGGTTTCCATATTGCATGAATGAAGGCGAATGATCTGTTTCCGATGGAAACAGCATTCAGTACAATTTGTCATTTCAGGCCTAGCCTAGTCTCCCATACAGCAGTAGTCCAACAGCCCAAGTCTTCTACTGCTCCCCAAAATAAGAGTTGTTTGAAGAACAAAATTTCTGTCTCATAGAAAATTTCAATATTTGAGCATATCAGTACAAGAACAAATCATGCCAAAACAACGTAATCTCCTTATTTGACAGGATAACTGGTTTGGTTTACTGGCCTTCCCCACTCTCATCTTGCCCACCTCATTTCCGTTCAAAACTCTGCTGCCAAGGTCCTCCACGTCATCTGCTGCTTTGATCATGTTCTATTCTTCCTCGCCTCTCTCCCCTATCTCCCTCTGCCTGAACACATTCAGCATAAACTCCTTCTCTTTACCTTTCGAGGTCATTCGTGGCCTTGCCCCACCTATCTCTCTGTGCTTGTTTTCTGCTACATTCCGGTCCAGGAGATCTGCTCCTCTTCTGCCACTACCCTCACCTACACACAACTCTATTGTTTCTCCTTTGCTGCTCCCCATGCCTAGAACATCCTCCCTGTATGCATTAATTCTACTCCCTTCCTCCCCACCTTCATATCACTCCTGAAAATCTACCTCTTCCATGAGGCTTTCCCTAGCTCTGTATGTGCACCTGCAACTTCTTGACTTCATGAATGTATCCCTGTCTCTCCCTGTATTCTCCCCCCACCAACACACACACACACACACACACACACACGTCTCTCCTTCCTTGTCTCTCATAAATTTTAGTCCCACTGCAGTAGGGACCCTGTCTATAATTAATGATTTTCTAGCACCAGGTATATTGTTTGTGCTATATAAATTCTTCAGAAGAAGAAATTTGATAAATGAGGCATCGATAGTATGATCATAAGATGGATAAAGATTGAATGATCTCAAGCAAAATGTATAGGGATGTGCGAACAGATTATGGTTCGGGTTCGGTCATTCGGTTCAGTTCGGTTTGGTTTGGTCGTTTAGTCTGGTTGTTCGGTTCAGTCGCCGAGTTCGGGTTCGGTCATTTGGTTCAGTCGAGTTCGGTTCGGTTCAGTCATTCAGAAAAAGGTATCGCGAGATCCCATGATTGTGCCGGAAACCAGAAAGTCAAGTGTGTGCGGAGCTTGTGTGGGTGAGAACATGTGTATTGTGGCTGGCTGGGTGTTTGGTTTTGTTTCATGTGTTTTGGCTATGTGGTGTGTTGGTTTGACTGTTGGTTTTGGTTTGGCTAGTTGGTGAGTGTTGGTGGGTGAGTGTTGGCTGTCTGTTGTTGTTGGTTAAAAATATATGAAGAAGACTGTTCTAATTAAACGTGGCAGGGGGGGCAAGGTGGTGCTCCCGGAGCCGGTGATGGAGGAAGACGAGGAAGAGGTTGCTTCCCCAGCCCCTGGACCTTCAGTGGTGGTGGCTGGCTCCTCTGATGAGGAGCAAACGGGCACAGGAGGTTCTGCCAGGTTTGTAAACTGTTTTTTTACTTTGAGGACAAGAAAGGCTCTATCCGTTAGAGCCAGCTCACTGGCGTGCGAGTGGGTGCATGGATGGTGGGCATCAGTCAGGCACAAACAGTGGGCATCAGTGGGTGGCAGCGGATGTCTGCCACAGAGAGAGAGGGTACTGTAGTGTGGAGGGCAGGATTTGCATGTGCTATCAAGGGTCTCTCCAGCTGCCATCCCTAGTGCCCCAAGGAAGCCAGGATTTGCATGTGCCAGCCAGGGTCTTTTGGATTTGCATATGCCATCCCTAGCACCCCAAGGATGGAGGACTAGAGGCATCATCATAAATGCATGATATTACTTAGGTGTTGTTTATGTGTTCCTGTTTCAGAGACGGTGAGGAGGAGTAATAGGATGCCGGTGCTGGTGCCAGTGCACGCAGGGCACTGAAGCAGAGGTCTCCAGTGCCACTGCCAGACAGCGGACGCAGAAGGTCCAATGTCTGGTGGTGGTTTGATAAGGCTAATGGATTTGCTATCTGCACGGTAAAGTGCGGGGGCTGGAACAACAGGGAATGGATTGTCATATGACCTGCTAGGAAGTTCCCTGCAGAGAGGATTGGCCACCCACCCACTTGTGGAGATAGAATGCAGGCAGGGCTTGATAGACCATTGGTCTGACACAGTATGGCACTTCTTATGTTCCTATATTTTTATGTTCTCTAGATATGTGACAAGCAATTTAAAAGGCACGACCAGGGGACCACATTGGGGCTCATAAGCCACATAAAAAAAACCATAATATCGATGTGGCACGTGGTTCTTCTGGGTTGGGAAGGCACAGCAGCAGCAGGGACTCTGACATGGAGGAGCAGCACTGGAAGGAAGGGGGGAAGGCCTGGCAGAAACGTCAGCACCTGAGCCCTTCCACCTCCAGCTCTGCTGGCAAGGAGTCTCCAGCCCCCCAGGAGGAGTCAGATGAGGAAAGGGCCTTCCGTGGACAGCTGCAGAGACCCCAAAAACAATATACAGCAGTTCTGAGGGTCCAAGGCTGCAGGATGGAGAACCAACTGGTGCAGTGATTCTGGATGCTAAGAGCAAGGGAGCAAAAGGAGGAGGCATATGACAAGTACCTCTGCATGGAGAGGGAGGACCTTGAAGTGCACCGCCAGTCGGTCGCCACATGGAAGGCCTCCGTGGCAGGGGCCGTGGAGTTTTCCCAGCAGCATGGGTATGATTTGGAGGAGGATGTGCTGCCTGCCCCTGGGTCCCATGCACCCATTTCCCATTACCCCAATGTTCCAGGGCACAGGCACACAGACTACATTTTTTTTTTGTGTGTGTATTAATGTCTGTTTTTTGTTTTATAAAGTTGTAATATATGTTGTTGTTTAAAAAATTTTTATAAAAGTTTAAGGGTTATATTTGTTGCTAAATTTAAAAGCTTTGTTTGACTGACCAATCTTTTATCCCTCTGTGCGGAAGTTCTGGCAGGTGACAGAATCTCATTGTATATATAAAGCTTGTCACTGAGATCCCTACCTGACAGCAGCAGCAGCACTAGGTAGGGTATTATTTATTTGTATTTATTTATTTATTTAATGCATTTATACCCCGCCCCTCCTGCACACAGCTCGGGGCGGCTTTCAACAATAATAAAAACACTGAACAATATAAAAACAATTTAAAACAATTCAAATTACATACTTTTTAAAAACAGGGCCCCGAGAACACTTTCAACATTAAAACCATAAAATAAGGTGGGGGGGGGGAAACATAGCCCTATAGATCAACACTAAAACCTTGAACCTGGCTCGGCACGCTATTGGCAGCCAGAGCAGAATCTGGAGCACAGGTGTAATATGCTCCCGACGACCCATCCCCATAAGGAGATGAGCCGCCGCATTCTGCACTAGCTTCAGCCTCTGAACTAGGCACAAGGGAAGCCCCACATAGAGCACGTTACAGTAGTCCAGCCTCGAGGTGAAGAAGGCATGGATGAGGGAGGCCAGGTCCGGGCCAGAGATGAACGATGTGCCAGAAGCAGGGTCTCAACTTGCAGACAGCCCCCCAGGAGGGGCAGGGCTTGTGTCTGTCTCAGGGTGTGCCAGAGAGAAAGAGAGACAGGCTCCTTGGCAGCAGGCGGCGGGTGCTGGATGAGGACAGTGGGTTTCTGGGGTACAGAACCCTTGGCACAGACAGCATAGGCTTATGTAGGTGACATTGACAGCAGCAGCAGACATTGGTTGCCAGGGTACAGAACCCTTGGCACAGACAGCATATAGGCCTGGGGGCCATTGGCACTAGCAGAAGCAGACATTGATTGCCAGGGTACAGAACCCTTGGCACAGACAGCATATAGGCCTTGGGGGCATTGGCAGAAGCAGCAGACATTGGTTGCCAGGGTACAGAACCCTTGGCACAAACAGCATATAGGACTGGGGGCCATTGGCACTAACATCAGCAGACATTGGTTGCCAGGGCAGGCAGGCAGGCAGGCGGTGTGGCATGAGCGGCAGTCAGGCAGACTGAGGCAGGGTTCGAGTTTTGCAACCTGGGCGGGTGGGCAAGCAGGCAGCGTGGCATGAGAAGCAGTAGGGCAGGTGGGCTTGGGCAGGCTTTGAGCTAGGCAACCTGGGTGGACAGACAGGCACTTTGGCATGTGAGGCAGGAAGGCAGACTGAGGCATGCTTTGAGCTTGGCGGCAAGCTGGGCTGGCAGACAGGCAGTGTGGCATGAGAGGAAGTAGGGCAGGCAGGCTGGCTGGGACATTGGCAGCAGGGCACTCAGATAGGCTAGCAAAGACTGTGCAGTGCGAGAGAGTGAGAGCCAGTCAGTGTCACATTGGCGGGCCGAGATCGTGTAGCCATAGGCTGGCAGGCAGGCTTACAGTTTCCAAATGTCACCCTGTGTCATGAGGTCAGTCAAATAAGGCGGCCGAGGTAATCTAGTATGAGAGAGAGGGGGGGCAGGGCGGGCGCCAGGCATTGGGAGAAAAGGATAGCACCTCAGCAGCACAGCAGCAGTAGTCCTAGCCCAGATTGAGGAGGAGGAGCCCCATATATGACTGCCCCTGGCATGAGATGGGATGGTGTGTGCCACTGCACCATCAATCCTTGTCCAGGGGCAGCTAGGAGAATCCCAGCAGTGGAAGGTCCACCTTAATGAACAGCAACTTGGCCCCCAGTCTCAGGCGGTGCAGGGAGCAAATGTCCTGCGCCATAGAGAACACCTGCTCACTGGGGACACTGCTTGGTGGGCAGGAAAGTATACCCTTGGCCACTTTGGACAGGGCCGGCCACATGTTGGCCATGCTGGCCCAGTAGGGCAAGGGATTGCTGCTAGGATCAATGCATGGCTCATCCTCCAAGTATGTCTCCATGGCTGCTGAAGCGCCATTGTACTGTGTCTCATAGCTCTGCCTGGGCACCACCTCCACCACTTCCCTCAGCCACGCTGCTTGCCCTATTGTTGTGCGGGACCCCATGCTCCCCAGAGTGGCCTGCATGTAGGCTGAGCTGCTTCTGCTGCTGCTGTCAACAGGAGTGCTGTTGCTGCTGTTGCTACAGCTAGGACTGGGGGCAGGGATAGACCCACCTGACTGAGTGGGGTGGCTGCTCCCACTCCCACCATCCCCAGGGGTGTCCTGCTGCATAGCCCACTCTGTCTGCCGGACCTCTCCACCATCATATCCTTCCGGAGGGCATAGAGCGCTGTCTGGCATGCCATGCTGCCCTTGACCCTGGGGTCCAGCATTGTTGGAATAGAACAACAAATGAACTGGCCCCATGGGCTTATACATATGCACTATATATACATATAAAAAAACCATAAATAAAACACATAAAACACAACTCTGTAAGTGTGTACAACCCAGATGCGTTTCGGGGCACAGCCCCTTTCTCAATGGGTTAATGAAATGTACCACGGCAAGAATTACCCAAAACGGAATGCCACCTGAAAAATATCAAAATTATATACATAAATATCCCTTTACAATAAGATGGAAGGTATAAACAATATAACTATAAATCAACTGGCCCTATTCTCATGGTTTCTATTTCTGTATATCCTATATATAGCCAAAATGAACACATAGTAGCTCACCTCTGTATGGAATTATACAAAAAATTAATGCATAATAGCCCAGCTTTCTTCCTGGTTCTCATGATGCAAATGTCACGCCACAAAAATTGGAGAGGCTTTTATCCCAAAAGAAATTTTATTGATCTTGCCTTACCAGAGGCTTCCCAAATTTTTTTTACATTGTGATCCTCTTAATATTATTAACAATGTCACATATATGGCTTCCCTCTGTCTATTTGGCAATCTTCCAACTGGACCCTAGCATGCTAAACTAGCCCATGAGTATCATGACCTATATAGAACTATTACAACCCAATTTAAAGTACCCTTCTCCTTACTATCCTATTACTCCTCATACCTGTATGGAATTCCACTGCATATATGTAAAATCATCAGTCACAGCATTCACTGCATATCTATGTATAGACTCAAATTGCAGCATTCAATGCATCTCTCTTGAGAGCTTACAAACCCTGGTGCTCCTCCATGGGCTTTATACAAATCAAAGTTCCTCATGTTCTCTTATTCACAGTCCTAATCCATGAGGTCTGAATGTTCAGAGAGTGCAAACAGCTGACATGGCTTAATGAGGCTCTTCAGTCAATCTCTCCCATATCTTCATGGAGGACGTCCCCTTCTCAATGAATGCGAATGTTCATCACCTGGTGCAGGATTGATTGGAACTTGCAACCACTCTCCTCAGGTCCCAATTGGAAAGGCATCCCAGTTTCAATTGTAGTAAGGATCATCAGAGAGTATGGGTCTGAGGCATGGGCTTCAA
>QEPC01005108.1:5336506-5351281 GCA_003113815.1 Sphenodon punctatus
TCTATCTATCTATCTATCTATCTATCTATACAATATTACACAGGGGGAAACACAAAGAACACAGGGAGGGGTACAACACTGAAATGAAATCAATCTATTAATAATCCTACTCTAAATAAATCCAAAACTTAAAACAGGGGGAGGGAATCAGGGATGGAATAAGAGGGAGAGGGAAAGGATTCAATGGAGGGAGGAGGGAGGGAGGAAGATTGAACACAGGGAACACAGGGAGGGGTAAAAACAAAAAACAACACCTAAATCTATCTAATATAACCTAAATAAATTATAATATGGAGGTAAATCGGTTGGATGGGTGAAATAGGAGGAGGATGGCAATGGATTGGGGAGCTGGGAACTGCTGGGAGAGGGAGCCTTCTGAAAACGCCTGCTGTCAGGAACAGTGACTAGCTCAGAAGGTGTTCGGAAGGGGGGAGGGCAATGAGTTTTGTTACTTGCTTCACCTGCCTCACCGCAAGCCCCATTGGCTCCATGCAGTCTACCCCGTGGCCAATTTCAGACTGCGAAGCCAGTGGTCTGAGGAGAAAAGGGATGGTGATTGGGCAGACTGGCTGCTACTCCAAGCCTCTCCACCCCTTGTGCCTGGAAGCCTGCTATTCAGATGCCACCCCACCCTCCCTGTGGCTGCCTGTATCAGGCAGTGCTCACCAACTGGCAGTGGTCATGCATCTCCTGCCCGAACCACCTGAACCAATCGAACTGTTCTGTCGTTTTGGAGTTCAGAATCAAGTTCGGTTTGGTTGGTTCGGGTTCGGACATCCGAACAGACCGGGTTTGGGTCAAACTCCGAACTTCCGAACCACATTCGCACATCTCTAAAAATGTAGTAATTAATGGGTCGGTCTCAGATTGGGACTGAAATCTGTGTCAAATGGAGTTCCGCAGTGGTAGGGGTGTGCATTTTGTTTCTGTTATATTGATAATAATGAAATTCTTCATTTTCGTTATTGGAATAATAGTGAAGATAAATAATAACAAAATCAATAATGATAACAAAAGTCATTATTGGTTTTATTATTGCCTGAAAGGTGTTTTTTGGAGGGAAATGTGGAGGGGAGAGGAGGGAGCAAACATCTTGGAGCCAGAAACAGTGTTGAACTCTTGAAGTGGGCCTGTGATGGGAGGTGAAGGAACTGATGGATGTAATTGCTGGTGAATGAGCAGCACAAATTGGTCCAGGCAGTTGAATGGCACCCTGTGATTGCTCAATGCCTCTGGTCTCCCAAAACCAATCATGGGGCTTTGCAGAGGGCACTGCAACCCTTTATGTTGTATGTAGGGATGTGCGAACGCGGTTTGGAAGTTCGGGGTTCGAGCTGAACCCAGGCAGTTTGGATGGTTGAAACGAACGTCACACCTGGGGAATAGTTCGGGTGCATTCGGGCACGTTCGGATAAGTTTGGGTGGGAAGAAACCTTGCTGGCAGGTCCAGGGAGGGGGGGATCAGCTGAGGAGGGGTGGAGAGAGGCTTGGACTAGCAGCCAGCTTGCCCAATCACCATCCCTCTTTTCCTCAGACCACTGACTTAGCAGTCTGCGATTGGCCATGGGTTAGACTGGACAGAGCCAATGGGACTTGTGGTAAGGTGGGCGCAGCAAGCAACAAAAGTCATTGCCCTCCTATCCTTCCATATCTTTCTGAGCTAGCCACTGATCCTGTCAGCAGGCATTTTCAGAACTCTCCCTCTCCTAGCAGTTTGTGTTCCTCCCAATCCATTGCCATCCTCTTCCTATTTCACCCATTTCCACACATTTTCATCCATAGTTTCATTTATTTAGATTAGATTAGATAGATTTAGGTGTTATACCTGTTATCAAGAAGCAGCCACTCCAGCCCCAGGTCACACCATCAGGGTTCTGGGGCCTACATTACAGGCCGGGAAGGCTGTCCATCCACGTCATCCAGAAGTTGCCACTCTAGTCCCAGAACCCACCACCAGGGTTCTGGGGCTGTCATTCCGCTCAGAGGGATTTGTCATTCCACAGCATCAAGAAGCAGCCACTCTAATCCCAGGACCCACCATCAGGGTTTTGGGGCCGTCATTATGCTTACAGGCAGCCGTCATTCCACCACATCAAGAAACAGCCAGTAACTACAGTCCCAGGACCCACCGTCAGGGTTCTGGGGCCTACGTTCCAGGCAGGGAAGGCTGTCATTCCACTTCATCCAGAAGCTGCCACTCCAGTCCCACGACCCACCGTCAGGGTTCTGGGGCCTACATTCCAGGAAGGGAGGGCTGTCCATCCACTTCATCCAGAAGCTGCCACTCTAGTCCCAGGACCGACCATCAGGGTTCTGGGGCTGTCATTCCACTCACAGGGAGTCCTGTCATTTGATCGCATCAAGAAACGGCTAGCCACTCCAGCTCCAGGACCCACCCACAGGGTTCTGGGGCCTATGTTACAGTCAGGGAGGGCTGTCATTCCACTTCATCCAGAAACTGCCACTCCTGTCTCGGGACCCACCATCAGGGTTCTGCGGCCGTTGTTCCACTCAGAGGGAGCTATCTTTCCACCGCATCAAGAAACAGCCAGTCACTCCAGCTCTAGGACCTACAGCCAGGCTTCGGGGCCTACATTACAGGCAGGGAGGGCTGTCATTCCACTTCATCCAGAAGCTGCCACTCTAGTCCCAGGACCCACCATCAGGATTCTGGGGCCATCATTCTGCTCACAGAGATCCATCGTTCCACTGCATCAAGTAACAGCCACTCCAGTCCCAGGACCCACCATCAGGGTTCTGGGGCCTATGTTACTTGCAGGGACGGCTGTCCATCCATGTCATTAAGAGCTGAGGTGGGGGCAGCTACCAAGTCCATCGGCAGCTGCAGGATGTGGAGGGTGGCGTGACTTTCAATGCCCGGCCTCTGCCGCTGCTCTACTGATGCCAGCCAGCCTGAAATGCCCAGTGAAGTAGAGGTCCCAAACGCAATTATTGTGCCCTGGCAATCCAATGTCTGCTGCTGCTGCTGCTGATACAGCATGTCAGCCATTTTCTCCTCCCTCTTGTAAACGGGAATAGCTTGGATGACTGTCCCGGCGGGCAGGGGTTGGGTGTCAACAAGATTCATCCACCAGGCAAGGTGTGACCAATTTGCAGAAGAGCTTGTTGAGATCCAGAGAGAAGGATGCCAGCCTTCAACAACCCAGTCAAGTAGGGGTGCCAGCCACCAAGCCCTGACAGGGCCTATGCCGCTGCTCCACCGATGCCTGGCAGCCTGCAACACCTGGCCAAGTAGGGGTGCCAGCCACCAATCCCTGACCAGGCCTCTGTCACTGCTCCACCAATGCATGGCAGCCTGCAATGCCCTGAAAAGTAGGGTGCCAGCCACCAAGCCAAGCCGGGCCTTTTCTGCTGCTCCACCAATGCAATACCTGGCCAAGTAGGGGTGCCAGCCACCAAGCCCTGGTCTGACCTCCGCTGCTGCTCCACCAATGCCTGGAAGCCTGCAACACCCGGCCAAGTAGGGGTGCCAGCCACCAAGCCCTGGCCGGCCTCTGCCGCTGCTCCACTGATACCTGGAAGCCTGCAATGCTCAGCCAACTTTGGGTGCCAGCCACCAAGCCCCAAGCCTTCCTGGCCTCTGCTGCTGCTGCTGCTACTGGACCTCAGACGCCCAGCCCTGGTGCCACGGGCAGCCCCAGGGGCCAAGCACCGAGCCTGCCTCTCCGGGGAACCCAGAGTGCCAAGCGCCAAGCCTA
The DNA here is from genome assembly GCA_003113815.1 of Sphenodon punctatus. Classification (NCBI taxonomy): domain Eukaryota; kingdom Metazoa; phylum Chordata; class Lepidosauria; order Sphenodontia; family Sphenodontidae; genus Sphenodon; species Sphenodon punctatus. The sequence goes on from QEPC01005108.1 coordinate 5,340,226, forward strand.
CCCAGTCTCTGCTGCTGCTGCTACTGCTGCTGCTGCTGCTGCTGCATCTCAGATGGCCAGCCCTGGTGCCATGGGCACCTCAAGGGGCCAAGTGCCGAGGCTGCCTTCCCGGGCAAACTGGGGTGTCATGTGCCAAGCCTTTCCAGTCTCTGCTGCTGCTGCTGCTGCTGCTGTGTCTCAGATGGCCTGCTATTCCACCACGGGCACCCCTGAGGGTCCCTGGAGTGCCCTATGCCTCCAGGTGGGACCCAACTTTCCAAACATTCAATGGGGTCCAAACTCCAATGGACCGAACCCATGAACCCGAATTAAGATTTTAGGCCCAATGTCCCAACGTCTGAACATCTGAACTCCGTCCTGTTCACACATCACTAGATGCAGGTACATGCTGTTTGACTCTTGTTCTGTGTTAGATCTTGCTGTGTAAAGTTGTGTTTACAGAACTCTGGTGCTTGCACTAAAAATCTTCCCCAGCCCTCAGTGTTATACCTTACCTCTCCTTATATCCTTTATTTTCCATTTCTCCTTTCCCTGTCTGTATCCCCCTGGATGGATGGATGGATGGATAGAGAGATAGAGAGATTATTTTGTTATTTTAATGTCTAGGATATGTTACTGTTTTATTTTCCTAGAAGGGTAATTTGTTGTAATTACCCTTGTAATCTGATTGTAATTTGTTGGGATATTCCAGCCTCACAGCCTAACAACACTGAAAACTCCTATTTTTTTTAGGATTAGATCTTGACTTGAATTTGTTGGGTTATTTTTGCCCTTCAGGAAATGAGACGACTTATGCTCCTTCCCTGTTTAGGAGCAAGACCACTCAGATTGGAATTAGCTGGGGACTTCTAACCCTGCAGGGGTAGGACTTGGTTGAGCTCTTTCTCCATTCAGGAGCAAGACCATATTGAATGGAATCTGTTGGGGTACTTTAGGGGCCAAGCTTGATTGATCCCCTTTTCTGTCTAGAGAGATTAGTCTGCCAGCTTTATATTTTGTTCACCTCTATGTTTTTTGTTAAATTGTAATTCCTTGGGGTTCTATTTTATTGTCTGTCTTTGTATTGAGTTTTTGTGTATTATTTCAAGCAAAGGTCAAGACAAATAAAAGTCTGATGATTATGATGATTACAGATATAGATATAGATTAAATAGATATAGTCTATAGTTTTTTTCTTTCCCCTTTCCCTGTCTGTTTCCCCCTGTCCATATTATAGACAGACAGACAGATAGACAGGGCTTTTATATTATATATATTAGTATTATAGGATAGGAATAGGATAGATAGATACTTAGATAGAACACATAGCAGACAGAAGTTTATTGATATAGATACTTAGATTGGAATATATTGCATATAGTATATGTTACTAGGTGTAGGTTAGACATACATATTTGTAATTTTTCATATTGTCATTGTGCGCTTATTACTACTACATTATAATGAGATAGGGAGGAAGGAGTTCAACTTCTGAGATGTCTGGGGCAGGTGTCTGTTGGCACTTCTGCAACTGGTGGCAGCCCACAACAGAAACAATATCAAAAACAAAATCTTTGTTGTTGCTCAAAATTGATACCAATACTGATGACACTGAAAATGAAAAATGAAATTTAATTAATAATGTTAACGAAAATGACAGTTTTTAATCACAAAAAAGAAAAATGAAAAATTATATGGGTCCCTGATGCACACCCCTAAACAGGCTGGCTCTGGGGCCAGTAGTATTCAACATTTTTATTAATGTATTGAATGAAAGAATAGGAATATTCATGAAATTCCCCTGGAAGATAGGATAAAAAAATCAAAATTATCTTTAAAAGTTGCAGAACATGGGAAGTTAGATAAGTATAAATGTAATGGTATACAAGATAAACCAAAGGCGGCAATTCAAAATGGGGGATAACTGAATCAGCAGTAGGACAGCAGAGAAAGGTCTAGGCGTAGTTGTGGATCCCCCATGAATGTGAGTTAGCACTGCAATGCTGTTGAAAAGAAAGCTGCACCAACAGCTCCACTGTATGCAGGACATGGGAAGCCACTCTGCCACTCTGCTCCAGTTAGGCCCCAGGTGGAGAAAGTGCAGAGAGGAGCAACAAAGATGATAAAGGATTTGAAACACAAATCATATGAAAAGAGACAGAAAGATCTGCGTATTTCAGCTTGGAGAGAAGACTAAAGGGAAATATGATAACAGGCTTAAACTATTTGAAAGAAAGACTGCCATAAACAACTTGGAAAACAATTGGTCTCCTTTGCTATGGAGGTTAGGACAAAAGGCAATGAGTACAAAGCTGCAGAAAAAGCTATTTAGATTGAACTTCAAGGGGAAAAAATCCAAACTGTAAGGGCAGTCAGGCAATGGAACTTAGAGAAGTGGATTGCCCACTAGGAGTGGGCATTTGAATTTGGATTAAATCGGTAACTCCTGGTAACGGGCAGCTATGGATTAATCCATACCAAACTGCAACACCCTCATTGCAGTTCAATTTCAATTTTAAAAACTGTGAATGGTGGTGGCAGCATCGATGCCATTTTGGGAAAAAGTATCCACTCTACTCATACACAAATGGTCATTGCAGATCAGCTACCCTTTTCCAAAATGGCAACGATGCTACTGCCACCATTTTGAAAAAGGCCACACATGCAAATGGCCTGGCAGACATTTTGTTCATGCACAATGTTTTTACTATTTTTTATTTTTTAAAGGATTTAAAAATGGATCCATAATATGGATCCATAATTAAATCCAGAATTACATATCTGAGCTTTAATATGGATCTGGATCCATAATCCCCCCCCCCCCCGGACACCCATCCCTATTCTCCACCACTGGAGGTTTTTTAAGAAGAGGTGATGATATAGGTGTGGCATATTCTACACCAAGAAAAGACTGAACTTGATGACCCTCACAGTCCCTTCAAACTCTATTAATTATTATTTATTATTATTATTATTATTATTATTATTATTATTATTAGCATTAGCATTAGCATTAGCATTAGCATTAGCATTTTATAGCACCAGTGACGTACCTGGGACTTTACAAAAAACATGATAGACACAGTCCCTGCCCAACATTTATTTCCATGTCAATTTTAGGACAAAAAATTAGGACTGTACCGAATAGTACTTCCAAGTACTCAGGGCGAATACCAATGTTCTGAGTAAAATTGGCACGAGTACTCAGTGGCCCTTTGGTGCTGTTACCAAAGTTTCAGAATTCGGACTCAGAATTCCGGACCTCAGAAAACTTTGAAACTATTTGGCGCCTATTGCCAACCAAGCAGTGCACAAAAATGCAGGCTAGCAAGGGACATTTGCTCATGAAGAATACAACAACCCCCCAAAACTGTCTGCACGTGTATGGATAAAAATAAATCCCACCAAAAGCCAGAAAGCCCAGGCCCCAGTAGTCACAAAATTAAGAAACTAGACATCCACACACACCTCAGGGGCACCCTCTTGGCATGGCATTGGTACTGTGGCACTGGTAACTTGTACAGACCAGGCAAAGGGAAGTGGATCCAGGCAGAGAGATCCCAGTCTGGCCTCATGGTGCCAAGCAGCTGGCAGAACAGAAGTTATACTTTACAGTAGGCTCTGTTGTGCTATGCTACAGTCTAGACAACACACACAACCCCTCGAAACACTGTGAAACTGCATGGAGAAATAAAATCCCACCAAAAGCCAAGAAGCTTAGCATTCACAAAATCAAGAAACCAGATATTGACCCCCACCCCACCCTGGGTCACCCTTTGGTCCTGGCATGGCATTGGTAATGTGGCACTGGTCACTTGAACAAACCAAGCAAAAGGAAGGGGAGCCAGGCAGAGAAATTCCAGTCTGACCTCATGTTGCCATTCATGGCAGAGCAGTAGAAGTTACACTTTACAGTTAGGCTCTGTTGTGCCATGCCACAGTCTAGACAACGCACACAATCCCACAAAACTCTGTTCATGGAGAAATAATTCCACCAGAAGCCAGTCAGCTCACCCAGCAGACAAAATTATAATAAAACACCCACAAGAAAGAAACCAGACATTGCCCCCTTCCCTCCGGGGAACCCTCTAGTCTTGACATGGCATTTGTACTGTGGCACTGATTACTTGAACAGAGAAGTGGAGCCAGGCAGAGAAATCCCTCTGGCCTCATGGTGTCAAGGGCCAACCAGGAAGCAGGCAGAACTAGAAGCAATGTGGCACACAATAATTTTTTAAAAAAAACACTGCATGACCATACCATGCCAGGACAGACATCCCTCCCTCACCCCAGCTGATTACTTACAGATCCAGCACTGTAGCACACAGTCAAATTCACCAAAGATAATGGACAAAATGTCTTCAGCCACTTTTACTTTGTCCTGCCAACCAATCAAAAGCTTGCCATCTGACTTGGCCAGCCAATCAAAACTTGCCATCTGGGTTACCATAACTCAACTGTCCCCTCCCATACCCCCCCCTACCAAATATGGCACTAAGTTTCATTTCCAGAAAATACTCAACTGTCCACCAGCCCCCCATGTGCACAGCGGCATCTGAAGTTTTTCAAAGAACTGCCTTGGTCCTCAGAACTTTGGCTTTCGGCCTTTCAAAACCTAATACTGTCATCTTTGCCAAATTCCAAAGGCTGAGTTACAGTCCTAGAGAAAATGTCAAAACACTGGCATTTCCCATACAATTAAAAAAAAAAAAAAAACCCACAAAGATGCCTGTTGACAATTGACCCCAATCAAAATGTTTTTGTTTGAAGTCACATCATGGGACTGCTATGGTGCATTATGGGAAATGTAGTTCTGGTTCAATTTTTCTGCAATGGCGCTTGTACACTGGTAGTAACATTTCTCGTAGTGCTCACATGCACCGGAGATTCCTTAAAGCACCAGTGGCTTTCATTATCGCATAATAGTTTCCAAACTACAGGCAACTGCATCAAAACCAGCCGAACAGCTCCAGCCAACCTCCTTTTGGTAAATCACACCAAGATAAGTCAGTACTCTTTTCAAAATCATGGATGGCTCCTGTCTTATTTATCACCATCTCTGCAACTTCCCAAGAGGGAGCTATGGATGGAGATTCACCCTAGAGGAAAGAATCATGATTAGTTCATTTTCTGTGATGTAAAAATGGCCCATTAGTACACAGAAGTGGAAGAGAAAGAAGGATGAAGTCAGTAGGGATTGTGGCAGTTGGGAGGGACAAGCAGCAGAGGATGGAACCTGCCTAGCAGCTGGTGACTGACTTTAGGAGTCTGGGTCTGGCTGTTGGGGCTGGCTGGGTAAACTAAACTGGATTTGGAAAGGATATGAAGACATCTTGTTCTTCGATCCAGTTTCCTTTGATTTTTGCCTTGATCTTTTCACAAGTTGTAAGGTCAGCCTACTTTCTGCACTCAAAAGCCACCTGCTGTTTAGGAATCTCGCCATCGCACCTTAAGTCAGTGGGCGACCAAGCCTTTGCTGTGGTGGACCCCTCAATATGCAACTCCCTCCCTCCGGATGTCTGTCTTAGTCTCCCTTCTTACCTTTCAAAAGCACCTAAACACTGATCTATTCTCCAGGGGCTTTAAGGATCCACTGATGGTTCCCCATAATGTGTGTTATCCTCAGTGGTGTAGTGGTAATTTTAAAAGTGCAAGAGTGTAATCCCCGCTTACTGGCGGCAGCTTGGGGCCTTCATGGTGGCACCCCGGTGGGGGCCAATACAGTAGTACACCGCCAGCGGCGGTTCAACATCCCACGGCACGGGTGCTGGTTCCCATGACAACTGGCCCCGCTCTGCAGCTGGCAGTGGCCCCTCCTTCGCCCTCACGTAACGCATGGTTAACCTTGCCCCTGCTCCAGCACTCAGAGTGCCTGTGAGCACGGACAGGGGCAGGGTCTTCAGTATAAATGCCAGTGCGGGGTTGAACATCGCTCTGGTAATCTGAGAGAAACAGGGTCCCCTTGCTGAGCTAAGTATTGGATTTTGATGTCTTCCCTTGTCTCTGTGATAGTCTGTAGGAGCGTGAGAGTGTGCGTGTGTGTGTGTGTGTGTGTGTGTGTGTGTGTGTGTGTGTGAGATCTAGCGAGCCCCGTGTGCCTGGAAGCCCCTTCGTATTTTCCTCCATTGAGCCTGAGAGAGTGAACGGCGCGTGCGTGTCACGAGTGCCCCCTGCCCCCGCCTGGCCTTCCTTCCCACTTCTCCCGTGTGTGCAAACTCCTTCTAGCCTACCCCTGTGTGCTGGGCCCTTGCCTACCCTGCACGTGTCCCCACTGGTGACCCGTACCCCCTGCTCGGTGTATTTGGAACGAGTGACAGTGTGGGGCAAGGCTGCTCTGCGCCCTATGATGATAGAGGCCTGATTTCGCAGAGATCATTGAGGCCAACCTTCTATCCTGATGGGCATTTAACCCCCACTCATGTAAGCAGAGTCAGAGCCAGAGTATCTAGTGTGCGTGAGCACCCCTTGAGTGTGGAGTTCCCCCAACCCCCTGTGACAAGGAGCTCTTCATGAGACCCCCCTCTCAAAACCTCCAATGCTGCTCGGGGGGGGGGGTGCAGGAAAAGCGCTGGAGCTCTGTTCCCCCATGTTCCTGCTCCACTACACCACTGGTTGTCCTCCCCCATTCTCTTCCCCCTTTTATTTTTTTGTATTTTAAATGCCGTTTATATATTGTATTTTTATCTCGTAAAGCACTCTGAGCACCATTTGGCATTTCTAAAAATAAAATAAATACATTTATTATTATTATTATTATTTTATTTATCATCAAAGTATATGACCCTCTCATTTAGTATTGTTAAGTGTTCAGACACAACCTTCCAAAGATATAGCCATCCTTGCACTGAGGCTTGAAAAACTAATCCGATCTGGTGTCTAAAACTACAGGCTGGGATTGTCAAAAGATCCTAAAGGAGTTGGACACATGACTCTCATTGCGTTTCAATGGGGCTTGGATGCCTAAAGCAATTAGCGGCCTTTGAAAATCTTGGCTGAAATAGTAAGTGTACATTTTGTTCTAAAGAACCATATTTTTGACAACCTTATTAACTGTCATTCATCTGCTTATACAACCCCCTCTCTCTGCTGGTTTTCAAAACTATGCCTCCAAGATGTTCTATGTATGGTATGTGATCCCTACGGTGTTTCATGACTGCTGCTGGTTAAATAATGATGAAAGATAGAATTTCAATTAATGTGGCAAGACATTTGCTACAGTCTTACCAGCTGTCAGGGTAGGTAGGATCATATTAAATGAACGTATTTAACAACAGTGTGCTTTGATACAGCTGCAGATGCATGCACGTTCACACACGCATACACACACACACTCACACACACACCAGTTTTGCCTGCACTGTCAAACTACCTATTTTTAATAGATCACAAAAGGAAGAAAATTCTTTCCTTGAAATGCTAGGACAAATTGTGATGCCACTTGTACAATTATGTATGAATTTCCCAGTGCTGCTATTGACTGATGTTGCAGCCTGGAGCACACACAGGAATTATTTTATTCAATAACATCTCAGCCTCTTTCCTCTGCCTTTCCCTAAGATCTGTTGGCAGCAATGAGACAATTCATTTCCTTTGATGAAAAGTGCAGAGTAGCTCCCGAGACAATTAAAAGAAATCACGCAGTAGTAAGTAACTCTGTAATTATCTTGCCAATGAGTCCCTGAAGTACAGTTATGGAGGAAGCATAACAATTTCTACACAAGGTATGGAGATTGGTCTCATAGCTTTAGAGGGGGGCTTATCAGCTTAAAAATACAAAAGGAAATTACCTCTATTAATGTTATCCTCTTGAGTCAGAGAAGTGTCATATCCCACTGGAGTGAAAGAGCACATGATTCATGCCTCAGTAGACAGAAGAACTAGGAACATGATCTCAAGAGAGTGGGTTAAATCAATGGGCTGGGATTTAGGCTATTTGACTTCAGTTTCTGCTTTGCTGCATACTTGCTGTGTCACCTTGGGCAAATCACTTAGTGCAAGATAAGATTGTCAAAGGAGCTCAACACCTAGCAACTGCCTTTGTTCTTATTTAGGGAGAAAGGGATGGAGTACTTTGGGATAAACCGTAGCTATTTAATCTCTCTCCAACCTCAGTCCCCTGCTTGTATGTTGTAACCCTCTGTCCTAATATATATGCACTCTCCCTACATGTGCAGATAGCACCTTATTCTGAGCTGGACCCTCTGAGTACTACAAATAATAAATAACAGTAATAAAAGGTACAGAATTTCTGTGAATTTAGCTGATTTCAATGGGAGTTTTTCACTAGATCAAAGGCCTGAACTCTGTGCTTTGAGGAATGGAAGGAGGACGGTTTCATGCTAAGAAATGGAACAGGGCTAAGATAAATAAATTACAATTAGCAGTCGTGGTGGGTGGGGGAAGGAACATTCCACCTCCAGGGTCCAGTCTGCAACTTTTTAAACATGAAAAAGGAGGCCTGATGTAACCTCAGTACCACCAGCCTGTAACTAATGCTGTGTCACTCTGCCCCCCAGCTGCGACTGGTTGGGGAGACATGATACCTCTAGTGACCAGAAGCAGGATGGGAGACGAGGACCTCACTCAGGACTACCCCTGTCCTTGGATGTAGAGCTCAACCCTCCTTGGACCTGGTTTTGAAACTGGCTGCCCCTGCTCTAACTTCACCCAAGGACCCATCTCATAAGGAGATGACTTAACAACAGTTCACTCTGTATTAACCTTAAATAACTCCCTGGACCCCTGCAGAGTGTGACAAATTAGTGAAGTGGTATGCACCCGACCCTTTTGGAACCATAGCCAATTTAACCACAATGCACTGCAGGGGAAGGTGAAAAACTACCAATCCCACTGCGCCAATCAGGGTTTGGCAGAAATAATTCCTTCCTGGCTCCCTAAAAAGGGGCAACTACTATTACACCTGCAGTGTCATGGAAGGAGGGTGGGTGAGTGCTTCCTCTCACAATGGCTCCTCAGGGTTAACTGAGCATTTCTGCCCACGCCCTAAGATGGTGCCCGCAAGATCCCGCCCTCGCGAGATCTTGCTTTGTGCCATTTTCCTGAGGTTTGCCATAGCAGCCCCTGCAGATGTTGCACCTGCAGCAGTCTGTCCTGCTTGTCCCCTTCTCCTAGTGGGGCGACACAAAATCCTCCACCCCATAGCCCACCTTTTGTCAAGCATGGAAGGGCAAAGAGGATTGACAGTTGCAGGGGCCTGTGTTCATTTCGCCACTGAGATTTGCACTGATTTTTGCAGTGTCAGCTGAGTTCCATAGTGATAAAGTGATTTGCTTTAATTGTATTTTAAAGACTGCTTTGCTTTGCAAACAGTAGTGGTGTCCACTGAGCTCTGGGTGATAAGGTGATTAGCTTTAATTGCTTTTGAAATGATTCCTTTGCTTTTGAAACAGCTCCCTTGTTATTGCTGTGGAGGAGACACTTTGCCTGGAAACAATGGCTCTCTTTCCCCTTGCTGTTCTCTTCTGAAAGGAAGGGACTGCCTCATTCCAGCAGGCTGAAGCCCACCTCTCCCCCACCAAGGAGAGTCAGCTCCTAGCTGACCTGCATTCTCTGGTTCTGTTTCTCCATGCTGGAGGGAGGAGTAAGAGCAACCTGTGTGTGCGGTGATCAGGATCATGAGGTGTTGCTGGGGCATGTGAAGAGGTGGGTAGTCTATGGCCCTTTTTACACGTGCAACACCAATGCATGGTGAGTCTCATGTAAACGCATAGGTGAGTCTCATGTAAAAGTTGCAATGGGTGGGTGTGGGGTGGGTGGGTGTGCATGTGTGCTCCCCTGAACACACTTGCACACCGACCTCCACCCATCACCCATGCACGGAGCAACTGGCGAAAATGTCAGTTACTCCATTTGTGGGTGATGGCTGGAGGTGGGTGTTGATCCGTGTGTGCTGGTGTGCACTCATCTGCACCCTCCCCCCGCCCATAGCACACGGACCGGTGCACAGAATGACCCCCCCGCACTGCGGCCTGTGTAGGTTTGTGTGTTTTGATGAGTGGTGCTGCTGGAGTACGTGGGAAGGAAGGGGGCAGTCTATGGTGTGTATGTGTGGTAGGGAAGGAGGCATTGCTGTGGTATGTGTGGGAGGGGGTTGTTTTTGTGTAATATTTATTGTCTGTTTTTGCAGTGTATGTGTATTAATTTTTTTTCTTTGTTGCTGAAGTAATATAGGATGAGGACAAAAGAACTATGTTTATTGCTGGGTATCTGCATCTTGGGGGTGAATTTACATAAACAAACATTGCATAATTATGCAAATGAGGACATTATGAAGATTTTTATACTTGCTGTGAACTTGCAAAATTGGCTTCTCATACTAGAGAATTTAGGATTTTTTGGAACAGTGAACCCGTGTCCCTGGTTATGTGCTTGCAAAGCACCTACCATAGCAGGGCCCTGTTTCATGACAGGGAATCCTAGGCACTACCATAATAGCATAAGAAGAAGAAAGAAGCGATCCCTTTGCAAGTAGCTTTGAAACCAGACCACAAGACAATTTTACATTGTCTCTTGCTATACACAAATAATTGTGCTGCAGCATGTACAACATTCCAGCACTTTGTACAACTCCAGCAGAAAAAGCAGCTGACAAATTCCTCGGTTTTCCACAAGTCCTCAGTTGTACACATAGGAAAAAATGTACCCTATTGCATCTAATCCACTCAGTTTCAGAATTTAGAATAAAGAATATGCTATGGTCAGATCGGGACACATGCAGAACACAGCTGCGTCATTGCCATCATCTGGAGGGATTCCCTATAAAGAAGCCCTGAGGTGGATAGCCTAGAACAGGTTGAGTGTGAGGGAGCCCAAACTGACCCTTTGTCACTCTGCTCTTAGATGAGAATAGGTCCATCCCATAAGAATTTAGGTTTTTATTTATACAGCAATTCAGACGCACACACACTCAGGTCACTTTCACATGTAATCAGGGAGACAAGGAAAATTTCATGATGGCAATCATTACTAGGGATGTGCGAATGCGGTTCGGAAGTTCGGAGTTCGGCCCGAACTCGGCCTGTTTGGACAACCGAACGTGAACACGAACATGAACATA
>QEPC01005108.1:5384975-5407684 GCA_003113815.1 Sphenodon punctatus
TTATCTCCCCATTCACTGCAGCTTAGCCCCCGATCCAGTGAGGGGTGCTTAAGTTATGAGGGTTCGCCCTTACCTTGTATAGAACCTGACATGAGAAATTCCCCCTTTAAATATGCACAGGAAGTGATTATTGCCACCAATACGCTTCTATATAAACTATTGGGTGACCAATGCCTGCTCATTACAGATCTTGCCAAGAAGTTACACTTACAGCTTGAGGGCATTAGCAAATTACTAACAGTTCAGGGGGAGAGATTGCAAACTTTAGTTGATCACATAACAGCATCTAGTGTTGGGGCACTTTTAGTTCCACACCCACCCAGGAATGGTCTGTTTCAGGATACCAACCCCCACCAGGTCCTTATTCAGGGTATTCCCCCAGTAAGCCAATTAAATAGCCGGGTGCAGCCTTCAGACAATAAAGGGAATTTCCGTTCTGCTTCCCTTTCCATTGACCGGCTTGCCATGGCTTTAAGGGTTTCCCTCCTGCCTAATGGGATTTTTCCCCAATGGCAGACTAAAGCAGCTATCCAACACCATCTTTCTTCAATTTTGGCATACCCCTTTCCCTCGTGGCAGCTGCACTCTTTTCAAATTCTTCCTGCTGCCAACCATTCCCAACGTTTAGTAATATACCTTCGATCTGCCCAGCTGGTCAAGGAACTTTTGTCAAAGGCACCTCTGTTTGCCTCCTGGGGGGTTATCCTGGGTGAGGTTTTGGTAGACAGTGTCAGGCGCCCTCTTCTACCAAGGGCCGCCACAGTGTCTGAGGCCCTTGTTGCCCCACACTTATCTGCGCATGGCTCAATGGTTCCAAAGGGGGAAGATACGTCTGTCTCTAAGGATACCAACCTCATATGAGAACCCATTGGGGCTCGACTAATAAAGTTGGCCATGCCCCAGGTCCGGACTAAATCTCCCCCAAAACCAAAAACAAATCCAGGATTAGTGCGAACATTTTCCTTACCCTCCCCCCACAAATGGATATAACTGCCTTTGACTCCTCTATCTTCTCCAACTTGGCGAGGTTCACCGAGGTTGGGGGGATGGAGGGTGAGGCAGCCGCCCCGGACCCAAATAGCCAGTTCAACCATCTAAAGGTGCCCGGCCAGGATGTATCCCTGGCCCAAATTGATTTGCCTAAGGCAGAAGGGGGTGCAGTCAAGGCCCCCTGAGACAGGCAGTGCCATGACTCTAAAATCCTGGCTGTTTGCTCATGGAATTGTGCAGGCTGGTTAAGATCATTGCAGCACCCAGAAGTAAGTGAGTTTCTATTAGGGTTCTATATTATTGCTCTTCAAGAGACATGGCTAATTAACCAACCTGCTTTCGAAAATTATACAGTACATCACTTGCCAGCACAAGCTCCAGCTACTAGGGGTCGTCCAACCGGAGGAATAGCATGGCTCATTGTTGATTGGCTTAAGGAATCTGTAATTTCCACCTACAGTAGGCCGCCTCGTGCCTTGGCTGTAGTAATTAAGACAGGGGGGTTCTACGTTGCACTAATTGCAGTGTATATTCCACCCACAAATGCCAAATCATACAGTTTTAGGTTTTGGTCATTTTTGACAGAGCTACTGGAGGAGGTTACGCAGCACCTTCCTATGGCTTGGATCATTTTGACAGGCGATTTTAATGCTCGCCTGGCCAGGATGAAATTAGTGCTGCCCCGATGGAGGGGGATAATGGCGGGATGGGTTTCACGAACTGTAGGAGATCCAAGGATACCATTACTAATAATTCAGGCCTCATGCTGGCAAAAGTAGTAATGGAATATTCCCTCTCCATATTGAATGGATCTAGTTTTGGAGATGAGGAGGGTGAATTTACCTATGTGGGTTCTGTGGGCTCCAGTGTCTGCGACTACATGGTTGCTTCTCGGGATGTGATTCACCTTATTAAGAACTTTGCTGTGGGCAACTGTCATGGTAGCGACCATCTCCCGCTGACATTGTGATTGTCACTCCAGGGAGTTACGATTGCCCCCCCCCCGCCCCTGCCCCCGCTTGAAGGACCAGTGCCATCTTCTTCAGGCCCGGGTCACTTTTCGGCCAAATTGTCAGATTCTACATGGTCGAGGGTGAATTCCTTAATGATGAAGGAGACGGCGACACTTGGGGTAGTCCCCTGGTTGGGTGAGGATGTAAATGGTCAAGTGATAGACCAATTTTCTGAAATGGTGAAGTCCGTGGGCCTTATATTGTTATCTTGTGGACCTAAGTTTGGTGGACAGCACCCTCGAAATCAGCATGTCAAAATATGGTTTGACCAGGAATGTAGGGAACTCCGGAGGAAGCTTCTGGAACTTTATAATGTGTATAGGAAGAGTGGCGTAGTTCCCCTGCCCACACAGTACTTTGAGATAAAGAAAGCCTATAAGGCGGCTGTTAAAGGGAAGATAACTCAGTACTGGGATAACTTCTGGGATAGTCTGGCAGTGGAGGCCAATTCTAGGGATGGCAGAAGGTTTTGGCAGATGGTAAGAGATCTGGGTAAACCCTCAGGGGGTGTCTCTCGCGTAGCAGTGCCAGAATCATCATGGGTTTCCCATTTTCAGGATCTTTTTTCTGAAGACCAGGCCGCAGTTGTTCCCGTGAGTCGATGGGAGGAGGTAGCTGTTTTACCCCCCTGGCCGCCGCTTACAACCTCTGAGGTGGCAGAAATCATTGGAACCTTTAAGAGCACGAAAGCCCCCGATCCAGACTTGATCTCAATAGATCTAATCAAGAGGTCAGTGGAGTGGTGGGCTCCGAGGCTGGCCCTTCTATTTACTGCTGTGAATAATACCGGGAAAATCCCTACTCAGTGGGGTTTGGCCATAGTGGTACCCATTTACAAAAAAGGGGACCATCCGCTCCCAGTTAATTACAGGCCCATTAGTCTGCTTTGTTCCTCCTGTAAAATCTATGGCAAATGGTTGCTGCGTAAATTAGATGACTGGATAGCTAGGGACCAGGTATTATGTCCGGAGCAAGCTGGTTTTCAAAGTGGGCGCTCAACGGTAGAGCACTGCCTTATACTGCAACATTTGGCGGAGAAATATACTAGTTCTAATGGGCAGTTGTTTGCGGCCTTTTTAGACCTCTGGGTGGCCTTTGATCTGGTCGATAGGGCCATTTTGTGGGATAGGCTCAAAATGATGGGCATAGACAATCACCTCCTTTTCCTCTTGTAACAACTCCATGCCAATACTACCTTGTCAGTCAAGTTAGACCGGACGGGACATCTAACCAAGGAAATATCAACGGGTTTGGGAGTTAGACAGGGAGTTAGTCCTGGCCCCCACCCTCTTTAATCTTTTCATTAATGGAGTTATCCCGTTGTTGGCTTCATCTGATTTTTTCCCCCCAAAGTTGGCTGGACGTGCAGTGGGGAGTCTGCTGTATGCAGATGACATTGTAATGTTATCTCAAACGAGGGTGGACCTAGATAGGCAAATGGCCTGTTTTGAGAATTTTTGCCAGTGCAATAAACTGCAAATTAACCAGGGGAAATCAAAAATGTTGGTAGTTACCAGAGCCTGGAAGCTGCACAAATGGTCCATTAGTGGCCACAGAATTGATCAAGTTAAATCCTTCCGTTATCTGGGTTTATTATTCCAAGCGACCGGGTCCTGGAAGGATCAGCTTGAAAAGGCATTGTCCCAGGCTAGGGGGGCTTTCTTTTCCTTACTTAGTTTATACTGTCATTCTGGAGGAAGGGTTATACTTCCCCCCATAAAGGTCCTAAATGCTAAAGTATGAGCCCAGTTGCTTTATGGGGCAGGGGTTTGGGTGCCCCTCCTTCCCCTACAAATTGGGAAGTTGGATAGTATCCAGGCTCGCTTCCTCTAGAGGTTGCTGAGGATCCCCAGAGTGACACTGTTCGTGGCTATCAGACAGGAGTTGGGACAGGCGAGATGGTCTACCCAAGCTTGGAGGAGTGTACTCAGATGTTGGGCTAAATTACACCATACCGAAGCTAGAGGGTTGGTCCAGTTTCTGATTACCGACTCATTTAAGAGCTCATGGCAGCAGGCCGCCCATGGACACCTTTCTGTGACAGCTGGGTTTTGGACCTGACTATTGGAAGGGCTGGGAGCTGGCCGTAGTGTTGAACGATCTCCAAACAAGGTTGGAGGACAGGTTTCAGCAGGACGAGATGGCTGTAATCAGAGCTACTCGCCATCTCGCAAGCTATTTTCCCTTTGTAAGGCCACGTTTGAGCTTGGCCTCCTATTGGTCTTCAGCAACCTCCATTAGGGGTAAGTTTCTCTTTATGCTAGCCAGGTTTAATGCCCTACCAACGCAGGTTTTGGAGGGGCGCTTCTTGGCCATCAGTTTTTCAGATCGCCTTTGTCCGTTCAACCAGCAAGCAGTTGAGACCCCCGCCCATGTCATCTTTCAATGTCAGTTATATGACCAAATTCGCCATAAATATCTCTCTGCCTTCCTCCAGAAATTTCCAGGGCTTACCGACCAAAATTTACTCCTCCTGGCCCTGGCTGATGAGGTTCCATCCATCTCAGCAGTTGTGGCTCAGTTTCTGGTTGCTGCCATGAACTTACACACATTATTCCTCCAGTTTAAATGTCCCCCGAGCAGGGAGTGAGGAGTCATGGCACATGTCCGGTTAGGTAGTGGGCTTCGGGTATCTTGTTTTTATTGTTTATATTTGATTATGTGGGGTTTATTTGACCATGAGCCAGAATTTTGTTCTTTCGGGCTCAGGAAAACTTTGTATTAGATGTTTGGTGAATCGTTTACAAATCTGGATATATTTGTTTACCTGCCACTTGTCTGTTATTTGTATATTTTGGCCTCGGCTGCAATAAAACATATTATTACTACATACCCAACACCCACACACCTGCCACCTGGCTTGCGCTCTCCACCATACAAAACCCACTTGGGATAGAATCTGTGAATGGGTGGGGAAGACAAAGGAACAGATCCAGGGAAAAAAGGGGCGGTGCACGTAATTTGACAAGTACACAGTAATTGGGGAACAGGAGGGGTCCCAACTAGAGAGGGAGGAGGGAGGACGAGAATCTCACGTGTCACCTGACCACCCCAAAATTCTCCGGTAACACAAACGCCCAACAAGTGATCCCACACACACCACTATACCCACACACACTACATACTCACAGTCACTCACTCATACACACACTCTCTCTCTTGCTCTCTCTTCAAACACACTGATATTCATTTAGCACTGTGCTCACGGTCCTTCAGTTAGGAAGGGGGGCCAGTTCCTCACAGCTCTGCTGATCACTGGCAGCCCTCCCTGTATCTGAGTTCTTTAAGTAGGACTGGCCCCACCCCACCACACACGCAGGTGGGCGGAGTGGAATGGCATGGCTGGGGGTCCCACCCTGTTGCTACTCACTGGCCCTAGCTGAGGCTGCTCTCTTTTGGCCTCAGCTGAGCTGGGAGCCGTTGTCTCCGGCCCCACCTCTGCTGGCAGTGTTTCGGCTGCTGGCATCTCCCCGCTGCTGAGCCTGACCATGGCTGGTGGCCCCGACACCTTCGGGCTGCATACCAGCAGCGGCAACAGCGGGTGCTAACAGGAACTGAGAGTTGCTGATGGGGAGAGGGCCCCACAGAAAAAGCCTGTCCCAGAGCCTCAGGAGCACTTACAGCAACTCTCTGATAGCCTCAGGCAGAGCAGCTCAACCGCTGATCATTAATAAACAAATAAGTCTGAGAGGAAGGCTGGCCAATAAGACTCCCTCCTCCCCACCATGTAATGCGTCATGCGGCAAAGTATGAAAGTGGTGGTAGATGGGAGCGCACATGGGGTGCCCGCCAAAAATGCTTGTGTTTCCCAGGGTGCAATGGTTTGTGAGCTTTGCTGGCTGGCACCTAGGTGCTGACCTGCCCACCTCACACTGAGAGGCTGGGTCAGGGCTATTGAAGCAGAGGTACTGGTTGGGAGCAGCACACAGAGAGAAGCAGCTCGGCTCTCCTCAGCCTGCAAGTTCTCCTCCTCCCCACCCAGCACCGCTCCCCATGTTGTTGCCTCTTCACTCTCCCCTGCAACTGATTCTGCTGCTTCAGACAGCAGCAGTGCATAAAGACTCTGAGTTGCAGCTGGTGAGTGAGTCAGATTGAGTTCCTGTCTCCACTGCAGTGGGAAGGTGGGAGAGAGGTGCTCCCAGACCTGGAGAAGGGGACCTCACTCACCTCAACTGGGAGAGAAGGGAGTAGGAGGAGGTCTGTGCATGTGGGAAAGGGGGGGTGTCATGCACCATCTCCGAGTCTGTGTGGGGCTTGGGGGACAAAGGGCAGGTGGTCTATGTGGGGCATGGTCTTGGGGAAGAGAGAGGGCTGGGGCAGAAGAGGGGGGTTATTGTGAGGCTAGAAAACATCTGCAGATAGCAGATTGTGCTTTATTGGGGGCATGGTGGTAGCTAAAAAGAAAAATTAGAGAGAACTGTCTTGCTTTCGGTGCTAGCTCAAGAGCTCAAGAGTTCTAGAGGTGTCTTACTTTCAGTGCTATCTCAATCCTCCCTACTGAGGGAAAGGTGGGATTTCACATCTGTGTATTTTGTCATTGATATGGGTGATTAGGTTCAATAAACAGCTGCAGATTGTGCTTTGCTGGGGGGGAAGGGTAATAGTAGATAAAAGAGAAAATTAGAGAGAATGACCCCAGAGCTATTTCAAGAGCTGAAGATCTCAAGAGCTCCAGATCTGTCTTGTGTTCTGTGCTATCTCAAGAGCTCAAGATCCCAGAGCTGTCACTATTATTTTTCATGCCGCAAAGCTAAAACAAATTAACAAGTGTGCCTCAGAGCTCCAACCAAATCTACAAGTGTGCTGCTACACCCCTGACCTTGCCCTTTTTGCTTTCAAACAATATTCTGCTCCACAAGGTAAGAAGCCAGAAGTATGCTTTCATATTCTAAATAAGCTAGCTGAGAGGTGATACAACAGCACAGAACCGAGGACTCTGATCATGGCTGCCACAAATTTTAGCTATACTTCCACACTGCTAATGCAGAAGCAGCCCCCTAGCAAACAACTGTCTAACTATGTGATAGACACAGTCTTTTTGTAGTGTCTGATCTTAGAAAGAGCAGCCAACTGTATCTCAAGGCTAACAAATTGACAAAGCAACCCGAAGATTGTGCATAGAGCCTGGCTGATGTGAGGGCTATTATGCGTTGATTGATATTCATTGTTTACAATATTTGTTTTCTAAAACGGTTTTTTTTAAAAACACAAACAAACCAGGGATAGAGCCTCAAGGGTCAGAATTGTCCCTTTTCCATTTGGACTGCTGTTATTCTGCTACTAATTGCATACTAAACATACAACCTTTGGGACTTGTCTTGTGAATGGGCAAAAATCCGTTAGCTGAGCTCAGTTAGGTAGGGGCACGGACCTGATTCTTCAATCTGTGACATCAGTTTTACAATGTAACTTCACTGGTATCAGTGGTATTGCACCAATGTAAAACTTTTGTGTGTGTGTGTGTGTGTGTGTGTGTGTGTGTGTGTGTGTGTGTGTGTTATGGCCTACTGAGATTGTTGGGGGAAAAAAACTTGCAATTTTTCTGAAAACTTTTATGGAGAATTTGAATTTAATAATCTCTTTTTGCTTTTCAAACTGGATAAAATACAGCAAAAATTAAAACTGACCAGCGATCTGCAAAACCTTTTCAGCAAAAATCAAAACATTTTGGTAAGTTCTATTGAAGTTTCCCCAAGCCCAAGAGCAGCTAGAAAATCTGAAATTAAGGCATCACTTCTTTCCTGACATGCCTGTTTATGACTACCAGTAACTGTCCCATATTATCCTGTCTCCAAGTATTTAACCTCCAGAGAGAGGCACAAGAGAGTAAAATCTAGATGAAACAGCTGCTGGCTAGTATCTGTCTGAAAAAAATAACATTTGTCTGCAGCTGCAGTACAAGAACCAGAAATATTAATAAATTCAAGAGCAACTGTGTACAGAAAGAGAGAGCTGACATATATGATGGTAAGTAGCATCTGTTCAGAATGGCACACAGAGGAAAAATAATTTTTATAAGTACATAAGTGCCTAATTTCATTAAAAAAGTAGTCAACTGAAAGAGCACAAACCAAGCAGGGGCCAGTTGTAATGAGGAATGATCCAGTTTCTATGACAACTGATTTAGTGCACCCTGATAATCACAGTAAGGAGTCTAATAGAGAAGGACATAAGTGCCGATGGTAAAACACGAGTCGGCTCCATTCCAATGTGAAGCTTTTGCAACCCCATGTGCAGTTACTGTGGCTGTAACAAATAAGTCTGATAAGTGCCACTGGGAAGAGATTGCATGGCATATTTGAATAATGAATGGACCAATATAATAAATGCCCCGTGTTTCATAAAAACATTTCAATACTTGATTGTTCATTTACATGCTCAGTATTACATTATTCTGACCCATGTATGGCTAGTTTTGCCCAGTGGATCTCCAAATCTATACCCACTTAGTCTGTAGTCCATTTTGGTTTATACTTTGTTTTACAATGAAAAGCGAAGCCCATAAATAAGTGTAAATCCAGTAGATGAATTTATCTCAAATTAATGACGATTTGACAAACCCAAGTGGCTTAAAATCCATAGATTTTACTTTAAAAAACACTTTTTGTTCCTCTTATTTGCCTTCTAGTTTCTGTACCATGCTATTCACTATGGGTATTTTTAGACGTGCTGGGTTTCCCTTTTACAACGGCCTGGGATCCGTTTCAGATCCTGGTCTGGAATCAGGTCATCTGTCCTTTAGACGTACCAGCCTGATTCTGCTTGGGGATCGGGGAAAGGGCAGGGCTGTGTGGCGCAACCTGCCACATAGCCCCACCCCCCACGCTCCCCCGGCCACCCACCCTACAGAAGACGGGCGGGCGCAGTGGCCAATCTGGCCACTGCGCCCAATCCCAGATTGTGGCCGGGGCTACGATCCAGGATCAGCGGAAGGTAACAGATGTTACTTTCCACCGATCCCGGATTGTGGTTGCGGTAACCACAATTCCGGAGGTGGGGCCAGCCTCACCTCCAGAATCGTGGTTAATCCGATTCCCGCCGGAGGTTCACTGGGGTGAACCTCTAGCGGGAATCCTTTAGATGTTACGGGCCTCTCCTCCACCACAGGGGATTGACTGTGGTAAGAGGGAGGTCCATAACATCTGAAAATACCCCGAATGTCACATTTTCCAGTTTTTCTCAACAATCACAGAGTTTAGAGTTATACTTGCTTGCTTTTAAAATAAAAGCTAGATTTTCATGAATTCTACTCAAAGAAATAGGGCTATAAGAAAACAATGTCAGTTATCACTAAATTCAAAATAAACCTTATTAGGAGTTGGCAGCAGCGGGAATTACAATAAATGAGAAAACTTATTTCCATTTTCTTGGCGATTCTGTAATGTCAGTTTTTGAATAATAACAAAACATACATTCTTCTGAGCTTCATCTTTTTCTAGAGGTTTTTGTGCAGTAACAACAATCACCTTCCCATGCTTGGAGAGTCATGCCAAGTGTTTATACTCCGGGGCTGGAACTAATAGGACCCACCTTGTCTGGCCAGAACAGTAAGTCAGTACACACAATTCTGTATATGATATAGAATTCTGTTAGGTCTAACACTTGACAGGAGCGTGAGACAGAAGAAGAGTTCTGCATATCTGTGCTGCTTTAGCAACTGATCCTCAGTGTCATAGAGGAACAAAGCCGACTGCCTAGATCAGAAGTTTGCAAACTATTTGGACTAGAAAACCCCTCCTAAGCCTCAAAATTCCTGCAGATCACTATGCAGCCATTAGAAATGGCTGTAGCCTAGTGCATGCTCACTGTGGAGTAGTTGCAGCTGCACAATGTGATGTGCTCAGAACCTGGTGGATGCATGCTCTGGCCAAAGCCTTCACCCTACCTCAGAGACGACCCTAGTGCCAGCAGGACCCAAATCTCACTTTGACCTAGTCAAGGTCTGTTCTGCAGACCACTTATCCTGGCCTCGCAGACCACTCTTTGGAAAGCACTAACATAGAAAACTTGTGGGAAGTACCAGTTTTGCATGTTCTGATGCCCCCCAAAGCCATTTAGACAAAGGGTGTTTTCAGATGTGACGGGGCGGCTTCGCCCCGTCACGGAAACAACCCTGAGATTCCCTGCCAGGATCACTCTGGCATGGCCAACAGACGTGCTGGGGGATCCCGGCGGGGAATCAGGAAGGGGGCGGGGCCACGTGGTGCAACGTGCGGTCGCACGATCCCACCCCCTCCATGCTCCCTCGCCGCTCGCCCTCTGGGGAGACGGTGGGCGCCGCGGCCAATGCAGGCGCAGAGCCCACCCGAAATGACCACGGGCTGGAATCCCAGCAGGGATTCTGGGCCATGATCCCCATCCAGACATGATGGGCCTCTTCATCCCTCCTGGGAATCACCTTCACCACACGATCGGTGCCAGCCCCACAGATTCAGCCATTCGTATGGTGAATGTGATTCCCGGCGGGGATTGAGTGTGGTAAACATCTGGGGGCAAACTTCCAGTTCCCCAACAGACGTTACGGGACCATTCCCCACCACAGGAAATTGACTGTGGTTGAGCGTGATCTCGTAACGTCTGAAAATACCCATGGTGTGAGGAGAAAGCAAAATCTCCTGAAATGGTCAGCAGTTGAGCATTGATACTGTCAAGCCTTCTTCATAGCTTAATCTCTCTCAGATGCTTGCATGCCACATTACACACCCCCATGAAAACCCCATTGACTTCATAGGGAATGAATACTCATGGTAAATGTTTGACAAGGATATGTCTTTGCAGACTCATGGCTTAAAGCTGTAAACTTCCAAGCTGCCTGGTAAGAACAATACACAAAACCACTCCCCTATACTTTCTGGTTATTGTTGTTCCTTAATACCAATAGGTAATGCTTAAAACAAGATTACACAATGCACAGCCATTACTTGTCAGTGAGCAAGACTAGGTTAAGGTTTTTCCCATCTCTAATTCCCCATAATTGTGCACTGAAGAATAATGATTCTAGTGCTGGAGGTGGCCTGTTCCCTCCCCAAAAAATCACTCAGCAGAAGTGCCTTGTTTTGTTGCTGTGCTGCAAACCAAGGCACTGTTATTAAAGTGTCTTTAACCTTTCAGGAAGGAAATGCTGTGATACTGGAGTTGATCTGACACAAGCAAAAGGCTAAATACAAAATACAATATTGTAGGAGGCATTATTGCAGGAGCTGTCAGCATGTGTCCTGGAGGGCACTGCAAATAAAACACAAGAAGCAAAAATTCTTAAAAGTAATATTTTTTCTTATGCTGCCAGTGAGGTTTTATTTTTAAGCTCTCCCTTCCCCTACGCTGCACACAAACACACACATTCATGTGTGCGCCCATGCACGCATGCACATGTGTGTGTGCTACACACACGTAAACCCCACCTTTTTGCCTCTGCAGTTTACAAAGGGTTTATTAAGTTATCTGCCAGTGGGTAGTGGCTAAGATACCCTCACAAGCTCCATTTTTCAGCATCTGCCAAGTTATTGGGAAGTAACACACTGGATGAGTTATTTCTTGTTTCACTCCATCTCTGCTTTATACCTAATGAGCCAACTAATTTATAAGATCCTATGGTTGAAGTAGGCTGGGGGACTGGAGCGAGGTTTCAGAAACTGGGAGTATGAAACCAATTGGCAAAGCGAGGGAAAGGGACTTCAATTAAAGCTCTGTTAGGTCACACAGGAGAGGAGTCTCACATCTGATTGTTGGCAGAGCCCATCATAAAGGCCCCATTAAAAGAAGCGGGCTTTCCTCTCTACTGGATCTTGAGTCTTATGCACAGCTCTGATCTCAAATGACCCCTATGTTCATGCACTTCATCTATTCCTAGTACTACTAAAAGTACGTACATTCCTACATGATATTTATTAGAGCTGTTTGTCTTATAATAGAGTGTGTGTGTTTACAGCATGGACAGATTTAATGGTAAAAGGATTAAATTCACTCTCAGCAGTGAATTTCTCTCAACTAAGGTCTCACAGATGAGGGGACACTGTGTTTTTTAGGGGAGTATAGGTCTCGAATGAGAGGTGCCGCTCTCCCACCCCCATCCCTCTGCAAGTAATGTCCCTGAGGGTCAGTAAAATAGTAGTAGTCCAAATGGGAGAGGGACAACTTCACCCCCTTTGACCTAATTTCTTGCCCCTCATAACCCCATTCCTGACTAGAGTGAGACTGGGAGACAGAAGGCTCACCTCAGGACAACCAAAAGAGACAGCTAGGCAAGAGACAAGATGGAGGAGACCCTGGAAAAGGAGTGGGAAGCCCATGGGAGGAACACAAAGAAATGGCATGAGAAGCAGCAACAAGACGGTGAACGAGAAGGACTTGGGGCGTTTATAGACGAGACCAAAAAGGCGGCTGATCCTTTGATCAGCCGCCTTTCTTGGCGCTCGTCTACTCACTGGGGCTGCTTTTTAATCCACGTCGGAGGGGGCAGGTGATCCTGCCTCCTCCGACGTGGATTCCCAAAGTGCTGGCTTTACGCCACACTTCTGGGTTCCGTGGGCGAGGCGCATGCGCGGAAGGGCGAGCATGCGCACTCGCACTCTGCACCATGTCTGAACAGCAGACACGGCATGCAGAGACAGCGTGGGGGGAAAAGCCGGCATTTAGCGATCCCGCTTGTAAGCGGGATCATCTATAAACGCCCTTGGACTGGGTCTATTACAGTATAGTAAGGAATGACCTCATCCAAGTAGCATTTACCACATTCATCATGGCACTTTTAAGAGTTTCTTCCTGTGTGGATTCACTGGTTTATATTGAGTGTCAAGCTTCTATGATGGTGGCTCTGCTCATTCTCCCATTGTCAGGAAATTCAAATGTTACAGGGAGCAGAATGGTGGAAAGGCACTGCATGAGTTGCAAAGGGTTGAAATTAAGGATGGAACTGACCTTTGTGCCACAGTATCCCTTCAGCCTCTCCCCCCCCCTTTTATAACCACACAAAGGGTCTATTTATTTATTTATTTACATTTATACCCCACCCTTTCCTGAGGCTCAGGGCAGCTTTAAAAATAGTATTTAAAAAAATTAAAATACACCCCCCCCAAAACCCAACACACTCCATCCCCCAAAAACCACTGCCCACCTAACCCCTCTCCCTATACCTACCCGCCAAATACTTTACCAAAAAGAAAAGTTATATACCACCTCTGGAAGATGCTCAGACTTGGGCTTGGAATTCCTGAGGGAGGGAGTTCTACAACATCAGGGCAGCAACTGAGAACACCCTACTGCACACCTGCATCAAATGAACATGAGTAACAAGGAGAACATGCAGGAGGGTACCCCTGGCTGATTGCACAGACTGCAATAGAGTATGGTAGGAATGGCAGTCTTTAAGATACAGTGTCCAGTAGGAATTCATGGCTAAGGTGTGATTTGAAAGTTGGTCTGCTAGATCAAAGTCCAGCACTGTATCCACTAGCCTACATTGGTACTGCAGTTAGCTCCATGGAGCAGCTCCAGATCATTTCTGGTGGCCTCATGGATCACAGTTTGGGAGCTCTTACCTCAGAGTTTACTTGAGTTAAGAGGAACAGCTCTAGGTCTTGGGCTGCCTCACACAAAATAAATTCTTCCACCTCCCAGTATAAGTTCATCTGGGACTTGTGTAGCCCCAGAGGGGGTTGGCACAGAGGCCCCCTCTAGTGGTGTGAGTGGTGACTAACCACTCACAGGTTCATGAGCCTGCTATTCTCAGAGCTGACTGACTCAGGTCATTTGGCTTAGAGGATAGAGACTCATGCAGATAAAATCTGAGGTCACCAGTTCTAAAACCTACCCTGCCAGAGTTAAAAGGGTTACATTTGTATGAAAGGGTACAGGTTGGAGTGCTGCTAACTAGCAGGGAACAGAAGGGCCCAAATCCACCACTGAATAATTACCAGACGCCTGAGAAACACTTGAGAGTGATGCTGATGCTGCAGTGCCCCCCTAAAAAGGTCTGCCCTGGTCCAGCACTGCTCAAAGCAAATTAGATATCTACCTCAGTTGTGTGTGAAGAAGCTTTTCATTATCTTCAAATGGCAGCCATTCAACACATCAAAGATCAAATTGATGGAAGGAAGCAAGAACACAATAATGAGTTTCAACAAACTGAAGCACTTTATTTTTGAAAAGATCAACCTTTCTGTTAGGGATGGGCGAACAGAATGGAGTTCGGAAATTCGGTTCGGTTCAGTTTAAAATTTGAGTTCGGAAATTCGGTTTGGTTCAATTTGGTTTAAAATTCGAGTTTGGTTCGGAAGTTCGGTTCGGTCGACAGAACAGACCAAGTTCGGTCGAATTCCAAACTTCCGAACCAAGTTCGGCCATTCAAAATCAGTTTTTTTGTGTGTTTGTTGCCACTAGGGATGGGCGAACAGAACGGAGTTCGGAAATTCGGTTCGGTTTGGTTTGACATTCGAGTTCGGAAATTCAGTTCGGTTCTGTCAACCGAACAGATCGAGTTTGGCCGAATTCCGAACTTCCGAATCGTGTTCGCCCATCCCTACTTTCTGTGTGTGTGTCAGTGTGCATGAATACCCCCTTTTCAAGGAAATTCCAGGTCCAGGGCACTGAATACAAACCTAAACAATTACCAGGGGGATTAACTGTTGGGTTCAACTCCCTTCCCAGGCCTAAGCCTGCCAAGGAGAGATGGTCTCAACATCTCCTGGGACTGCCCACGTGGTAGCAAGGTAGTGCTGCTCCATAACCATTCCTGGTGAGAGGGAGGGAGCATCAAACCATGGGCCACTCATTCGTTCAGCAGCAAAACCTATTCTCACAACTCATAAAGAGATGTTTCAATTAAAGTTGTTTCTGCTCGAACCCCTATTTCTATATTACTTGTACTGGACAACTGCTAGAGTTATGACAACAATCCAGTGAATAAACACCAACCTGGAGCTTAAACATGCTCTCAGTTGCTCAACAAGCAGTTGTACGGGCGAGTGCACTGGTGGGGGAAGGTGAAAACCCCCAGCTACTGCAGCCAGTTAGAGGCCCTTTGTAGACAATATGCTCTCTCGCATGGACATCCATCATCCATGCAGGGGAGCATCCCATGCGGGTGCGTGGGTGCGTGGGTGCACACTTTTGCAACCCATGCATTCTCAACCACCTTCCACATACGGAGCAACCTGTGACAATGCAGGTTGCTCCGTGTGTGAGGATGCATGGGGGATTGGTATGTGCCCATGTGCACCCGTCCCCGCAGCAGCACACCTAGGGATCGCCCCCTCTGCTGAAGCCCATTTCAAAAGGGCCAGAACTGGTGGGAAAATTCCTTTCTGGTNCGCTACACCCCTGACCTTGCCCTTTTTGCTTTCAAACAATATTCTGCTCCACAAGGTAAGAAGCCAGAAGTATGCTTTCATATTCTAAATAAGCTAGCTGAGAGGTGATACAACAGCACAGAACCGAGGACTCTGATCATGGCTGCCACAAATTTTAGCTATACTTCCACACTGCTAATGCAGAAGCAGCCCCCTAGCAAACAACTGTCTAACTATGTGATAGACACAGTCTTTTTGTAGTGTCTGATCTTAGAAAGAGCAGCCAACTGTATCTCAAGGCTAACAAATTGACAAAGCAACCCGAAGATTGTGCATAGAGCCTGGCTGATGTGAGGGCTATTATGCGTTGATTGATATTCATTGTTTACAATATTTGTTTTCTAAAACGGTTTTTTTTAAAAACACAAACAAACCAGGGATAGAGCCTCAAGGGTCAGAATTGTCCCTTTTCCATTTGGACTGCTGTTATTCTGCTACTAATTGCATACTAAACATACAACCTTTGGGACTTGTCTTGTGAATGGGCAAAAATCCGTTAGCTGAGCTCAGTTAGGTAGGGGCACGGACCTGATTCTTCAATCTGTGACATCAGTTTTACAATGTAACTTCACTGGTATCAGTGGTATTGCACCAATGTAAAACTTTTGTGTGTGTGTGTGTGTGTGTGTGTGTGTGTGTGTGTGTGTGTGTGTGTTATGGCCTACTGAGATTGTTGGGGGAAAAAAACTTGCAATTTTTCTGAAAACTTTTATGGAGAATTTGAATTTAATAATCTCTTTTTGCTTTTCAAACTGGATAAAATACAGCAAAAATTAAAACTGACCAGCGATCTGCAAAACCTTTTCAGCAAAAATCAAAACATTTTGGTAAGTTCTATTGAAGTTTCCCCAAGCCCAAGAGCAGCTAGAAAATCTGAAATTAAGGCATCACTTCTTTCCTGACATGCCTGTTTATGACTACCAGTAACTGTCCCATATTATCCTGTCTCCAAGTATTTAACCTCCAGAGAGAGGCACAAGAGAGTAAAATCTAGATGAAACAGCTGCTGGCTAGTATCTGTCTGAAAAAAATAACATTTGTCTGCAGCTGCAGTACAAGAACCAGAAATATTAATAAATTCAAGAGCAACTGTGTACAGAAAGAGAGAGCTGACATATATGATGGTAAGTAGCATCTGTTCAGAATGGCACACAGAGGAAAAATAATTTTTATAAGTACATAAGTGCCTAATTTCATTAAAAAAGTAGTCAACTGAAAGAGCACAAACCAAGCAGGGGCCAGTTGTAATGAGGAATGATCCAGTTTCTATGACAACTGATTTAGTGCACCCTGATAATCACAGTAAGGAGTCTAATAGAGAAGGACATAAGTGCCGATGGTAAAACACGAGTCGGCTCCATTCCAATGTGAAGCTTTTGCAACCCCATGTGCAGTTACTGTGGCTGTAACAAATAAGTCTGATAAGTGCCACTGGGAAGAGATTGCATGGCATATTTGAATAATGAATGGACCAATATAATAAATGCCCCGTGTTTCATAAAAACATTTCAATACTTGATTGTTCATTTACATGCTCAGTATTACATTATTCTGACACATGTATGGCTAGTTTTGCCCAGTGGATCTCCAAATCTATACCCACTTAGTCTGTAGTCCATTTTGGTTTATACTTTGTTTTACAATGAAAAGCGAAGCCCATAAATAAGTGTAAATCCAGTAGATGAATTTATCTCAAATTAATGACGATTTGACAAACCCAAGTGGCTTAAAATCCATAGATTTTACTTTAAAAAACACTTTTTGTTCCTCTTATTTGCCTTCTAGTTTCTGTACCATGCTATTCACTATGGGTATTTTTAGACGTGCTGGGTTTCCCTTTTACAACGGCCTGGGATCCGTTTCAGATCCTGGTCTGGAATCAGGTCATCTGTCCTTTAGACGTACCAGCCTGATTCTGCTTGGGGATCGGGGAAAGGGCAGGGCTGTGTGGCGCAACCTGCCACATAGCCCCACCCCCCACGCTCCCCCGGCCACCCACCCTACAGAAGACGGGCGGGCGCAGTGGCCAATCTGGCCACTGCGCCCAATCCCAGATTGTGGCCGGGGCTACGATCCAGGATCAGCGGAAGGTAACAGATGTAACTTTCCACCGATCCCGGATTGTGGTTGCGGTAACCACAATTCCGGAGGTGGGGCCAGCCTCACCTCCAGAATCGTGGTTAATCCGATTCCCGCCGGAGGTTCACTGGGGTGAACCTCTAGCGGGAATCCTTTAGATGTTACGGGCCTCTCCTCCACCACAGGGGATTGACTGTGGTAAGAGGGAGGTCCATAACATCTGAAAATACCCCGAATGTCACATTTTCCAGTTTTTCTCAACAATCACAGAGTTTAGAGTTATACTTGCTTGCTTTTAAAATAAAAGCTAGATTTTCATGAATTCTACTCAAAGAAATAGGGCTATAAGAAAACAATGTCAGTTATCACTAAATTCAAAATAAACCTTATTAGGAGTTGGCAGCAGCGGGCATTACAATAAATGAGAAAACTTATTTCCATTTTCTTGGCGATTCTGTAATGTCAGTTTTTGAATAATAACAAAACATACATTCTTCTGAGCTTCATCTTTTTCTAGAGGTTTTTGTGCAGTAACAACAATCACCTTCCCATGCTTGGAGAGTCATGCCAAGTGTTTATACTCCGGGGCTGGAACTAATAGGACCCACCTTGTCTGGCCAGAACAGTAAGTCAGTACACACAATTCTGTATATGATATAGAATTCTGTTAGGTCTAACACTTGACAGGAGCGTGAGACAGAAGAAGAGTTCTGCATATCTGTGCTGCTTTAGCAACTGATCCTCAGTGTCATAGAGGAACAAAGCCGACTGCCTAGATCAGAAGTTTGCAAACTATTTGGACTAGAAAACCCCTCCTAAGCCTCAAAATTCCTGCAGATCACTATGCAGCCATTAGAAATGGCTGTAGCCTAGTGCATGCTCACTGTGGAGTAGTTGCAGCTGCACAATGTGATGTGCTCAGAACCTGGTGGATGCATGCTCTGGCCAAAGCCTTCACCCTACCTCAGAGACGACCCTAGTGCCAGCAGGACCCAAATCTCACTTTGACCTAGTCAAGGTCTGTTCTGCAGACCACTTATCCTGGCCTCGCAGACCACTCTTTGGAAAGCACTAACATAGAAAACTTGTGGGAAGTACCAGTTTTGCATGTTCTGATGCCCCCCAAAGCCATTTAGACAAAGGGTGTTTTCAGATGTGACGGGGCGGCTTCGCCCCGTCACGGAAACAACCCTGAGATTCCCTGCCAGGATCACTCTGGCATGGCCAACAGACGTGCTGGGGGATCCCGGCGGGGAATCAGGAAGGGGGCGGGGCCACGTGGTGCAACGTGCGGTCGCACGATCCCACCCCCTCCATGCTCCCTCGCCGCTCGCCCTCTGGGGAGACGGTGGGCGCCGCGGCCAATGCAGGCGCAGAGCCCACCCGAAATGACCACGGGCTGGAATCCCAGCAGGGATTCTGGGCCATGATCCCCATCCAGACATGATGGGCCTCTTCATCCCTCCCGGGAATCACCTTCACCACACGATCGGCGCCAGCCCCACAGATTCAGCCGATCGTGTGGTGAATGTGATTCCCGGCGGGGATTGAGTGTGGTAAACATCTGGGGGCGAACTTCCAGTTCCCCAACAGACGTTACGGGACCATTCCCCACCACAGGAAATTGACTGTGGTTGAGCGTGATCTCGTAACGTCTGAAAATACCCATGGTGTGAGGAGAAAGCAAAATCTCCTGAAATGGTCAGAAGTTGAGCATTGATACTGTCAAGCCTTCTTCATAGCTTAATCTCTCTCAGATGCTTGCATGCCACATTACACACCCCCATGAAAACCCCATTGACTTCATAGGGAATGAATACTCATGGTAAATGTTTGACAAGGATATGTCTTTGCAGACTCATGGCTTAAAGCTGTAAACTTCCAAGCTGCCTGGTAAGAACAATACACAAAACCACTCCCCTATACTTTCTGGTTATTGTTGTTCCTTAATACCAATAGGTAATGCTTAAAACAAGATTACACAATGCACAGCCATTACTTGTCAGTGAGCAAGACTAGGTTAAGGTTTTTCCCATCTCTAATTCCCCATAATTGTGCACTGAAGAATAATGATTCTAGTGCTGGAGGTGGCCTGTTCCCTCCCCAAAAAATCACTCAGCAGAAGTGCCTTGTTTTGTTGCTGTGCTGCAAACCAAGGCACTGTTATTAAAGTGTCTTTAACCTTTCAGGAAGGAAATGCTGTGATACTGGAGTTGATCTGACACAAGCAAAAGGCTAAATAGTAAATACAATATTGTAGGAGGCATTATTGCAGGAGCTGTCAGCATGTGTCCTGGAGGGCACTGCAAATAAAACACAAGAAGCAAAAATTCTTAAAAGTAATATTTTTTCTTATGCTGCCAGTGAGGTTTTATTTTGAAGCTCTCCCTTCCCCTACGCTGCACACAAACACACACATTCATGTGTGCGCCCATGCACGCATGCACATGTGTGTGTGCTACACACACGTAAACCCCACCTTTTTGCCTCTGCAGTTTACAAAGGGTTTATTAAGTTATCTGCCAGTGGGTAGTGGCTAAGATACCCTCACAAGCTCCATTTTTCAGCATCTGCCAAGTTATTGGGAAGTAACACACTGGATGAGTTATTTCTTGTTTCACTCCATCTCTGCTTTATACCTAATGAGCCAACTAATTTATAAGATCCTATGGTTGAAGTAGGCTGGGGGACTGGAGCGAGGTTTCAGAAACTGGGAGTATGAAACCAATTGGCAAAGCGAGGGAAAGGGACTTCAATTAAAGCTCTGTTAGGTCACACAGGAGAGGAGTCTCACATCTGATTGTTGGCAGAGCCCATCATAAAGGCCCCATTAAAAGAAGCGGGCTTTCCTCTCTACTGGATCTTGAGTCTTATGCACATCTCTGATCTCAAATGACCCCTATGTTCATGCACTTCATCTATTCCTAGTACTACTAAAAGTACTTACATTCCTACATGATATTTATTAGAGCTGTTTGTCTTATAATAGAGTGTGTGTGTTTACAGCATGGACAGATTTAATGGTAAAAGGATTAAATTCACTCTCAGCAGTGAATTTCTCTCAACTAAGGTCTCACAGATGAGGGGACACTGTGTTTTTTAGGGGAGTATAGGTCTCGAATGAGAGGTGCCGCTCTCCCACCCCCATCCCTCTGCAAGTAATGTCCCTGAGGGTCAGTAAAATAGTAGTAGTCCAAATGGGAGAGGGACAACTTCACCCCCTTTGACCTAATTTCTTGCCCCTCATAACCCCATTCCTGACTAGAGTGAGACTGGGAGACAGAAGGCTCACCTCAGGACAACCAAAAGAGACAGCTAGGCAAGAGACAAGATGGAGGAGACCCTGGAAAAGAAGTGGGAAGCCCATGGGAGGAACACAAAGAAATGGCATGAGAAGCAGCAACAAGACGGTGAACGAGAAGGACTTGGGGCGTTTATAGACGAGACCAAAAAGGCGGCTGATCCTTTGATCAGCCGCCTTTCTTGGCGCTCGTCTACTCACTGGGGCTGCTTTTTAATCCACGTCGGAGGGGGCAGGTGATCCTGCCTCCTCCGACGTGGATTCCCAAAGTGCTGGCTTTACGCCACACTTCTGGGTTCCGTGGGCGAGGCGCATGCGCGGAAGGGCGAGCATGCGCACTCGCACTCTGCACCATGTCTGAACAGCAGACACGGCATGCAGAGACAGCGTGGGGGGAAAAGCCGGCATTTAGCGATCCCGCTTGTAAGCGGGATCATCTATAAACGCCCTTGGACTGGGTCTATTACAGTATAGTAAGGAATGACCTCATCCAAGTAGCATTTACCACATTCATCATGGCACTTTTAAGAGTTTCTTCCTGTGTGGATTCACTGGTTTATATTGAGTGTCAAGCTTCTATGATGGTGGCTCTGCTCATTCTCCCATTGTCAGGAAATTCAAATGTTACAGGGAGCAGAATGGTGGAAAGGCACTGCATGAGTTGCAAAGGGTTGAAATTAAGGATGGAACTGACCTTTGTGCCACAGTATCCCTTCAGCCTCTCCCCCCCCCTTTTATAACCACACAAAGGGTCTATTTATTTATTTATTTACATTTATACCCCACCCTTTCCTGAGGCTCAGGGCAGCTTTAAAAATAGTATTTAAAAAAATTAAAATACAACCCCCCCCAAAACCCAACACACTCCATCCCCCAAAAACCACTGCCCACCTAACCCCTCTCCCTATACCTACCCGCCAAATACTTTACCAAAAAGAAAAGTTATATACCACCTCTGGAAGATGCTCAGACTTGGGCTTGGAAGTCCTGAGGGAGGGAGTTCTACAACATCAGGGCAGCAACTGAGAACACCCTACTGCACACCTGCATCAAATGAACATGAGTAACAAGGAGAACACGCAGGAGGGTACCCCTGGCTGATTGCACAGACTGCAATAGAGTATGGTAGGAATGGCAGTCTTTAAGATACAGTGTCCAGTAGGAATTCATGGCTAAGGTGTGATTTGAAAGTTGGTCTGCTAGATCAAAGTCCAGCACTGTATCCACTAGCCTACATTGGTACTGCAGTTAGCTCCATGGAGCAGCTCCAGATCATTTCTGGTGGCCTCATGGATCACAGTTTGGGAGCTCTTACCTCAGAGTTTACTTGAGTTAAGAGGAACAGCTCTAGGTCTTGGGCTGCCTCACACAAAATAAATTCTTCCACCTCCCAGTATAAGTTCATCTGGGACTTGTGTAGCCCCAGAGAGGGTTGGCACAGAGGCCCCCTCTAGTGGTGTGAGTGGTGACTAACCACTCACAGGTCATCTAGATGTGTATAAGAGACAGGAGGAAGGCGGGTGCCTGATCTCGCAACTGAACGATCCCGCTTGTGAGCGGGATCATCTATAAACGCCCTTGGACTGGGTCTATTACAGTATAGTAAGGAATGACCTCATCCAAGTAGCATTTACCACATTCATCATGGCACTTTTAAGAGTTTCTTCCTGTGTGGATTCACTGGTTTATATTGAGTGTCAAGCTTCTATGATGGTGGCTCTGCTCATTCTCCCACCTGTCAGGAAATTCAAATGTTACAGGGAGCAGAATGGTGGAAAGGCACTGCATGAGTTGCAAAGGGTTGAAATTAAGGATGGAACTGACCTTTGTGCCACAGTATCCCTTCAGCCTCTCCCCCCCCCTTTTATAACCACACAAAGGGTCTATTTATTTATTTATTTACATTTATACCCCACCCTTTCCTGAGGCTCAGGGCAGCTTTAAAAATAGTATTTAAAAAAATTAAAATACAACCCCCCC
>QEPC01005108.1:5419058-5430560 GCA_003113815.1 Sphenodon punctatus
CCGCTGTGGGGCCCTCCACTGTCACTGGAGCTGCTGCTGGGAGGTGGGGCTCACAATACCCCCCCCTTGAGGCCACCGGCCAAGGACCCACGTAGGACCAGGTTTGAAAGGGTGTCATAAATGAAAGGCCTGGGTCAAACAAGGAGCAGCAATGCTAGTGGCAGATTCCCAAGAGCGTTCCTTGGGGCCATACCCCATCCAATCAATTAGGTAGTGTAATTTGCCACGTACCAATTTAGCATCCAATATAGCCCTTACCTCAAACTCCAGGCCGGCGACCATACTGACAAGAGGGCCAGGGCTTGAGGCTGGAGGAAGCTCCCAAAAGGAGTTTGCCTTTTTTAGAAGTGAAACGTGAAAGGTGGGGTGTATGCGAACGTGAGGGAGTAGTTGCATGGTATAGGTTATGTCATTTACGTGGCGTAGAATGGGGTAAGGGCCTATGTATCTTGCATCCAGTTTAGAGGAGGGTCGCGCCAATGGGTAATGCCGCTGGTCAATCCAGACAAGATTGCTGGGAAGGAAGGGAGCTGCATCTCACCAGTGTTTATCGGCTTGTGTTTTGTAACATTGCCAAGCTTGCTGTAACACGCACCGTGCAAGCATTTGGGCATAATGGATTCGTTGAACTAATGCTCCTGCGGCAGGGACATTGATGCAGGATATTTCAATAGTCCCTAGATGTGGGTGAAACCCATATGAGACATAAAATGGAGAGGTCTCAAGGGATGCTTTCAGAGCAATATTATATGTGAACTTGACTAAGGGGAGCCAGGTATGCCAGTCATTCTGCAGGTAATTAATATAGCAGTAAAGATATTGTTCCATGTTTTGGTTGACTCATTCAACCTGCCCATTTGCCTGAGGGTGATAGGCCTTAGTAGGTTTAAGGGTCACTTGGAGGGACTGAAACAAGGATTTCTAAAATCATGCTACAAATTGTGTTCCTTGATCACTAATAATCTCTCGAGGGCATCCATGGAGTTTAAGTATATGTCTAATGAATAACAGTGCCGTGTGCTTGGCCGATGGTAATGCCTTGCAGACTATGAAGTGTGCAAGCTTGGTGAAGTGATCAACTACAACGAGGACCGTAGTGTATTGTCGGGATGGAGGGAGTTCCACCACGAAATCCAGACCGACACATTGCCAGGGGCCTTGAGGTAAAGGGGCCACTTGCAAGAGTCCCACTGGTGCTTGCCGGGGTGTCTTGGTTCGTGCACAGACCATGCAACTAGAAACATGGCTCCATANCCAGCTGTGTAAGGGTTGAAAGCCATATTTCATGACCTGTCTTTAGCTCTCTAGTGATGGGCTGGGGGGAGGGTCAGGAATGGAAGGAGGAAAAACCTTTCCTGAAAGCCTGTGCAGGAAGTGGGGTCTCCTCAGGCATCCCCTAATTCCCCTTCCAGGAGGGAATACCATGATGGTAAGAAATGGGCAGACTTTGGGGCTTAGCAGTGCGCTCTCCCCTTTCTCTTCTTGATTTATAGAAATCTCTCTCTAGAAGAGTGAAGGAAAATGGTTTAAGGTCAGCCCTTCCATGTTTAGGAGCCTTGAATCTCAGTTCAGGTGCAGACTCTGAACCTAGCCCCTTTCATTTATATGTAGCTTTTTGAATACAGCAGCCTCTGCTGTTTGTGTAGTTTGCAGCACCACATGATGCAAATAGTTTTATTATCATTTTATTATTATTGCTATTTTCCTTTACTTCTTTTCCAAATATTTCATTGATCTGGACTTTTTACGGTTCACAAAGCAGTGTGTACATGTAGCTGCAAAAGGGGATTTGCTCCTTGTTTGCAATAAGATCTAAGCAACTGGACAGTTTGTAGGGTAGGCACTAAGATTCCAGGACTTGGTTCCTGTCTGATTACACTTGCTCTTTTCCACATTGACATTCAGAGAAGGGTAGGAATCAAAAATAAATCTGCTGGCTATGTAAATCAGAGGCAGGGAGGCCTGGCATCTGGGGAACCTATGATGATTCAGAGAGGGCCCATGCCACCATGTTGCACAATGTAGTACCACCTCCCCTGGATCCTACACCAATTACAGCATGGAACCCACTGCCAAAGAAAGTAGCCAGGGAGGGACGGGGTAGGGATGCTTCTCTGATGGCAAACTCACTGCTGGCAGTTTAGAAGCAGCGGGAGTATTAAATATGATTTGTAGGCCTAAAAACAGGACAACGATAAAGATCTGCATTAGATGAGTACAAAGGGTGACTGCACTTAATTGCCTCATTTATGAATGATCTGTCCCTCTGAGAAGCATGGTAGAGAATCACTGGTAGTTATTACCAGCTTGATGAAACATTTAAAACATCAGTGTCTCCTCACAGTAAGCCAGGGATCTATTTTTTTACATTGTTGGGGAGAATTGGGACTAGTGGGAGAGAGACATTTAATGGGATCCTAGTAGGAGGGCTCTCTATCCCCCGGTGGCAGTGCTGCACACAGCAGCAAGGAGTTCACAGGGTTAACTAATGTAATCTCCCTCCAATGTTAAATCTGGGAACTCCTTGCTTCTGGGTTAAGCCACACCACTGGCTTATCCGTTGTGTTGGCACTGCCTACTGTTGGCTTCACCTACCGTTGGCTCTGCCCACTGCACCACAATTTTGTATAAATTAGTATAAAATAGCATATGTAAATTTCATACAAATATTTGTCCTCTTTTCTGGTGATACATCAATGGCCATCCTACTCAGTGGGTGGGTTGGTCAGCTAGCCCAGTCCACCCTAGGAGTCTTCCCTGAGATTTCAGCTCTTGTTTTCAGGCTTTCCCTGCATTTGAAGCTGGTGCCTCAGCTAGCCTCCGGGGCCTCCTCTTCCCAGCAGCAATGTGGCATGGCCCAATGACACCATGGGGGTGTGCCTGGGGAGGACTCCTGGTGTTGTGGAGGTGGCAGCCAGCTGTGGGAGCCATTTGCCTGGTTGGGGTTTGGCCACATCATCAGGGTTCACTGCAGGTAAACCCTCACAGTCTCTCTGACACTTTCCCATCTCCAAAATTTGAGAGTACCACAGGTTGAGCATAATATATGAGAGAGAGAGAGAGTCTTTCAGGCAGTGGACAGGTACAGGAGCAGCAGGCACTGGTAGGCAGTAGGCAGGCACAAGAGCAACTGTTACTAGAAGGCATCAGGCAGGCACTGAAGCAGCAGGCACAGACAGTACCCAAAGTACGATAGGGCTTCAACTTTGAGAGAGTGCTCCAGAGTGTCTGGGCATCATATGAGGTAGAGAGATAATGGCAAGTGGGCATCACTGGACAGTTGGCAGCACCCCAGATGTAACAGGATGTCAATTTTCAGAGGCTGCCACAGGTGGGCAGAGTATGAGAGAGAGACAGACTGTATGTAGCAGAAAGGCAGAGCAGAAAGCAGTGGCAGGCTGAAAGCAGGCAGAGGAGAAGTAAGCAGTGGAATTGGCACCCCAAATATGACAGGGCTTCAACGTACAGAGCGCTCACCAGGGTGGCAGAATATGAGATACTGGCAGCAGACAGCAGCAGAAAGCAGGCACTGGTGCAGACATCAGTCGGGCAGAGGAGCAGCAGGCACCAGGAGGCATCAGGAGGGAAGAGGAGCAGCAGGCAGTGGCATTGGCACCCCAAGGATGACAGGGTATCAGCTTGCAGCAAGTATCCAAGGATAGTGGACTATGAGAGAAAGACAGACTGGCAGTGATTAGGCAAGCAGAGGAGCATCAGGCCCTGCCATATGAGACATGGCACCCCATGAAAGATAGGGCTTAAACTTGCAGAGAGTGCACCAGGGTGGCAGGATAAGAGAGAGAGAGAGACAGAGACAGAGACAGAGACAGAGACTGGTAGCAGAACAGTTCACTTTAACTTACCCCTTAAATAGAAGGTATTTTGATCTAAGAATTTCACTGGTTTTTGAAATGGGAAATACATTCCCTCTGCCCCTGCAGTACCAACTTCCTGGCCCACTGTTTGCACTCTAGTATGTAGGGCCCCATGAAAACCAAGACCAACCACCAAGAATGTATTTTCTTGTATTTAATGTTTATTAGGGATGGGACTTGGTGGAAAATATCGGATACCAGTTTTACTGGATATTGGATTTCGGATTATTTGATTAAAACTGGTATTACCGTACCGGATTTTTTCCCATTGAAATCAATGGGGAAATTTTCCCGTTGAAATCAATGGGAGAAAAAACTGAAATTACCTGTAATAAAGACATCTCTCTTGTAAAGATTCAATGACAGTTTGATTCACTTGTTTCCTTAACTGCTAACCACTAGACTACACTTTGCCCCAGAAGCCCCCAGTAGCCCCCACTACTACTTTTTTTCTTTAAAAAGAGGGTTTTTTTCCACAGCACTCAAGTCATCATCAAATCAATCAGAAATCAGATCACAGCAACTTCCAGTGGAGGACACTCGCACAATGGCACGTGACGTCAGTCAAGCATGCAGTTTAGTTTGCAAGTGAGTGACGACTCCGACTCAACGACAAAATCCTGTGCAACCCCCAACTAGATTCAAAACCTATTGTGTCCCATTCCTTGGGATCCCCATGATGATCCACATATTTCCAATGACAACATTTACAACCATACCGTATCAACAGTGACTGTTTAAATAAATATTTAATCATAGCCAAATCCATTACTACCCCTAAAAAGACCCCCTATAGGAAATAATGCCAAAAAATGAACTGTTTTTTGTTTTCGCTATTTCAGTGTCCCAGGATGCCCTCAAAACACCCACAACCACATATTGACAATGCCAACAGCTCCAGTGCCAACACAACAAACACAACGCAGTGTCAATCAATCCCAAATTTAGTGAGACCCACAAATAACCCACTATCTCCCCATTTGACCATAGCCCCAACCATGGGGACAGTCAGTGGATGGGACCCCCAGTAAGAGGCTCTCCATCTCCCCTGAGGAAAGGCCTAAACCAGAAGCCCAGCAAGTGTAGTTCACAAGCCTGCAGTCCCATCGCATCTGGAGGTGCAGTGGTGGTGGGGACCCATCAGATAGCTGAGGGGGGCCGGCCTAGAGTTTAGGTGGGAGAGGCAGAGTGAGTTAACATTGGAGGGAGGGACATTAACCCTGAGTACTCTTTGCATCTGTCTACTGGGGGGATCAAGAGCATTTGGTGGTCTCATCATCTCATGCACTGTCTTTCCCCCAACCAAACCTCCAAAATAGATCATGTTGCCATCACCTACCTTTATTCTGAACCTCTGAATCCTTGATTTTCATGCCCTCCTTGGCCACCTGTAGTCTTCTGAAGGTGTAGGCTTTGGGACACACGCCTTCCTTCAGGCTTGGAGAACTGGGAGGACTGAGTTAGCTCCCAGTCCGGTGACAAGCTGAATCAGAAGAGAATGAAATGGAAAA
The DNA here is from genome assembly GCA_003113815.1 of Sphenodon punctatus. Taxonomy (NCBI): domain Eukaryota; kingdom Metazoa; phylum Chordata; class Lepidosauria; order Sphenodontia; family Sphenodontidae; genus Sphenodon; species Sphenodon punctatus. The sequence continues at coordinate 5,424,445 of QEPC01005108.1, forward strand.
GAAGAACAGTAGGGATGTGCAAACAGAACTGAGTTCGGAAATTTGGTTCAGTTCAGTTCGGTTCGAAAATCAAGTTCGGTTTGAAAGTTGGGTTCAGTCGACTGAACTATTTGAGTTCGGCCGAATTCCAAACTTCCAAACCAAGTTCGTACATTCAAAACCAGGGGTTTTTGGTCTTCTGAACTGGTTTGTATTCGACCAAACAGTTTGGTCGAATTCAAGTTCGATTTGAAAGTTCGGTTCTGTCGACTGAACTATTCGAGTTTGGTCCGAACTCCGAACTTCCGAACCGCGTTTGCAAATCCCTAAAGGACGGGACAGAGGAGAAATAGGAGGGGAAAGTGGGTTTTTTTTGGTGCATGAGAAGAGGAAGGGGAAGATGGGTTTCACTGGGGAACAGGGGAAAGGGGACTCCGTTGTTGTCGTCTGCTGCAGCTCTCTCTTCTGCCCGGCTTTTTCTACTTTCTGCAATGTCCACAGGGAGAGCGATGCAAGGCGTGGAATCCAATGAGATCTCGGAGGGGAAAAGAAAACAAAAACAGCAAGTTAGGTGTTACTGCGTCTGAGATGTTTGAATTTCATTTTGGACACAGAGAATGAAGATCTAATTCTTTAGTCCCTTTTTGGGTCTGTCCCCAAAGTGGAGGTTCCAGACCCTTCCAATCCCCATGCCATCACTTACCTAACGTTATCTGACCGGAGCACTCTTTGTTTCATGATCTCTTCTGGACTGCCTGTAGTTTTCCATGGTCTAAGCGCCAGACACAGAGGTTCTAGTGACTTCAGAGGCTCAGCAGAAACACTCACTAAAGTAAAAAAAACACAATGTATCATGAAGTGCTCTGGTGGGGGGTGGCTGGCAGTAAAATATTGCATTCTTCTGTTGCCATTGAGGTCCAGGACCATCACTGTGACCATTCCATGTCACTATGGTTGAAGTCTTCACTTCAGTTCTGGAGGCCTCCAAATGCAGTGGAATATCAAGCCACGGTAGGCCAGCTGAAGTCCCACGGCATCTGGAGGTGCAGTTGGGGAGGGGGATATTGCAGTCCGTTGCAGATGAGGTCCCACAGATAAGGTTCTGGAGGCTTCTAGACAGACACAATAGGACTGCAGGCCGATGTATTACTTTTATTGCAGAAAACACAAGCCTGCAGTCCCATCGCATCTGGAGGTGCAGTGGTGGTGGGGACCCATCAGATAGCTGAGGGGGGCCGGCCTAGAGTTTAGGTGGGAGAGGCAGAATGAGTTTGTGGGACCTCCCCCACCCCCAAGAAGAGGTTACGCCCTCCCAATGCCCTCTGCACCTCTTCCTGGGGATGGGAGCAGGCAAAGTTTTGCACATTTGTTTCTGTCACGTGTGCATATGGGAGGGGGGATGCTGGGGTGGAAGAGGGCCTTGCTGGGGCACTCCATTCCATTGAGGTGTGGAAATGGAAAGGGCCCTGCTGGGGCATTCCACTCCAGTGTGCGCTAGTGTGAGGGGGGCTGCTGGGGTGGAAAAGCCCTGCTGGGGCACTCCATTCCACTGAGGTGTGGAAATGGAAAGGGCTGTGCTGTGGCAATCTTCTCCAGTGTGTGCTTGTGGGAGGGGACCTGCCAGGGTGGAAAAGGCCCTGCTGGGGTGCTCCTCTCTATGTATGTGAGGGGGGATGGGATGTCTCGTGGGGGGGCCACCCCCGCACCCAAGAAGAGGTTCCACCCTCCCAATACCCTCTGCACCTCTTCCTGGGGGTGGGGGCAGACAAGGTTTTGCACATTTGTTTCTGTCATGTGTGCATATGGGAGGGGGGCTGCTGGGGTGGAAAAGGCCCTGCTGGGGCACTCCATTCCATTGAGGTGTAGAAATGTAAAGGGCCATGCTGGGGCAATCTGCTCCAGTGTGTGCTTGTGGGAGGGGGGCTGCCAGGGTGGAAAAGGCCCCTCTGGGGTGCTCCTTTCCACTGAGGTGTGGAAATGGAAAGGCCCCTGCTGGGGTGTTCCACTCCTGTGTGTGCTTGTGGGAGGGGGGCTGCCTGGGTAGAAGAGGGCCATGTGTCACTGGGGTGGGGGGGTTGGACTCACAATAGGGGGTTCACTCGCAACTGAGGCTTGTCCCTGGCTCAAGAAGGGTACAATGGTGGGTAAATGCCCATCAGGATAGAAGTGTGGCCTTACGAGTCTCAGAGAACTCAGACCTCTATCATCATGGGGCACCAAGGAGCACAGGGGGCCAAGTCTTGCCCCCCCCATGCATCGCACTTCCTCACGGGTCAGAGGGGCAGGGTAGTGCGTGGGGGTCACATGAAGGGAAGGTTAATGAGGAACCCAGGGGGAGGGGCAAGGAAGACAGGGGCTCACAACAGGGCAGGAGCACAACCCAGAAGCGGGAGGGGGGAGGGACAGCAACACTCACCAGACACTCTTCTTCAGTCACACACTCAACCAGGAATGAAAATGCAGGGTCAAACAAACACATGAGGCTCTAGGGGGTCATTCATGCTCTCACTCAGTCACAGGAAAAAGAACAACAATAATGCCAAACTTAGCTTTCACTCGCAAGGGGCCGGTCTCTCCGTAATCACCAGCGCCGTGCTGGAACCAGCGCTGGGCTTTTGACAGGAAGGCCCTGCCCCCGTATGCACTTGCAAGTGCTCTGAGCACCGCGGAAGGGGTAGGGGTACACCCACAGCATGTACAGGTGCTGGGGCATGGTTGCAGAATCTGTGTTGGGGCTGGTTGCCCTGGGAGACAGCGCAAGGGGGCGTGCATGCTGCTCATTCAGCACCGGGACCCCACCAGGGCAAACCCCACAGGGGCCCCGCTGTGGGGCCCTCCACTGTCACTGGAGCTGCTGCTGGGAGGTGGGGCTCACAATACCCCCCCCTTGAGGCCACCGGCCAAGGACCCACGTAGGACCAGGCTTGAAAGGGTGTCATAAATGAAAGGCCTGGGTCAAACAAGGAGCAGCAATGCTAGTGGCAGATTCCCAAGAGCGTTCCTTGGGGCCATACCCCATCCAATCAATTATGTAGTGTAATTTGCCACGTACCAATTTAGCATCCAATATAGCCCTTACCTCAAACTCCAGGCCGGTGACCATACTGACAAGAGGGCCAGGGCTTGAGGCTGGAGGAAGCTCCCACAAGGAGTTTGCCTTTTTTAGAAGTGAAACGTGAAAGGTGGGGTGTATGCGAACGTGAGGGAGTAGTTGCATGGTATAGGTTATGTCATTTACGTGGCGTAGAATGGGGTAAGGGCCTATGTATCTTGCATCCAGTTTAGAGGAGGGTCGCGCCAATGGGTAATGCCGCTGGTCAATCCAGACAAGATTGCTGGGAAGGAAGGGAGCTGCATCTCACCAGTGTTTATCGGCTTGTGTTTTGTAACATTGCCAAGCTTGCTGTAACACGCACCGTGCAAGCATTTGGGCATAATGGATTCGTTGAACTAATGCTCCTGCGGCAGGGACATTGATGCAGGATATTTCAATAGTCCCTAGATGTGGGTGAAACCCATATGAGACATAAAATGGAGAGGTCTCAAGGGATGCTTTCAGAGCAATATTATATGTGAACTTGACTAAGGGGAGCCAGGTATGCCAGTCATGCTGCAGGTAATTAATATAGCAGTAAAGATATTGTTCCATGTTTTGGTTGACTCATTCAACCTGCCCATTTGCCTGAGGGTGATAGGCCGTAGTAGGTTTAAGGGTCACTTGGAGGGACTGAAACCAGGATTTCTAAAATCATGCTACAAATTGTGTTCCTTGATCACTAATAATCTCTCGAGGGCATCCATGGAGTTTAAGTATATGTCTAATGAATAACAGTGCCGTGTGCTTGGCCGATGGTAATGCCTTGCAGACTATGAAGTGTGCAAGCTTGGTGAAGTGATCAACTACAACGAGGACCGTAGTGTATTGTCGGGATGGAGGGAGTTCCACCACGAAATCCAGACCGACACATTGCCAGGGGCCTTGAGGTAAAGGGGCCACTTGCAAGAGTCCCACTGGTGCTTGCCGGGGTGTCTTGGTTCGTGCACAGACCATGCAACTAGAAACATGGCTCCATACGTCTTGGGTTAAGGAGGGCCACCAAAAGGACCATTGTATAAGTTGTCGTGCGCATTCAATTCCTGGGTGTCCGGTCGTAGGAGCCTCATGATGAGCCCATAAGATATGTGGCCGGCAGGAGGGCGGGGCCCGGGTCTCTATACGACCTTGTTGTAGAAACAATCCATTTTGTTTGGTGTATCCTTGGGCTTCGGCGATGGGAATTTCCTTGTCCCCTACCTGCCGGAGTTCCTCAAGGGTCACATATGTTGCTGCAATTTTTTTTTGTTCCAGAATAGGGCCTTTGGGTGGCCCATGAGAGGGTCGCTCTTTGTTATAGCGCAATAGTGCATCAGCTAGGACGTTCTGCTTTCCTGGACGGTATCAGATTATGAAAGTGAACCGGACAAAAAACAATGCCCAATGTGCATGTCAGGCATTAGTTATGTGGGCAGTTTGGAGAAATGTTAGATTTTTGTGGTCTGTTATCACTGTGACAGGATGTTGGGCGCCTTCCAAGTAGTGCCGCCAAACTTCAAAGGCGGCTTTAATGGCAAGAAGTTCCCTGTCAAGGACAGTGTAGTTGCACTATGCAGGCATTATCTGCCTGGAATAGTAGGCACTGGATAGTAAGGTGTCTATATCTGATGCCGCTTGCAGTAGTACGGCTCCAATGGCGACTCCTGAGATGTCAGCTTCCACATGGAATAGTGTCTCAAAGTCGGGGTGTTGGAGCAAGGATGCAGTTGTAAATGCCTTTTTAAAGTACTCAAAGCTGAACTGTTATTCGGGGCCCCAGAGATAGGGTTGGTGTTTTTTCAGGAGTCGTGTCAAGGGGGTAGTAATTTTGGCGTAATTAGGAATATAGTGTTGATAATAGTTAGTGCTTCCAAGGTAGCATTGTAATGGTTTCACCACTTTGGGAACGGGCCAGCGGGCCAGAGACTCAACCTTACGGGTATCCATCATAATGCCAGTTGGGCTAATGATGAACCCTAGGAACTCTACTGTTGTGATATGGAAGGAACATTTTTTCTGTTTACAGTAGAGTTTGTTATCTTTAAGGCATTGCAACACCTCACGCACATGCATTATGTGTTGTTCCTGGGAGGTCGAATACACCAGGATATCATCCAAGTAGGCAATGAGATATATATCGAGGATGTCCTGGAAGATATCATTGATCAGATGCTGAAAAGCTGCTGGAGCATTGGCCAATCCAAACGGCATCACAAGGTACTCAAACAAGCCATATTGTGTGTGAAAAGCCGTTTTCCACTCATCCCCTTGACGTACCCACAAGAGATTGTATGCTCCCCTAAGGTCTAGTTTAGTGAAGATACTGGCTCCCTGGAGACGTTTAAGTAATTCTGGAATCAAAGGCAGGGGATATCAGTTCTTTATGGTGATGCTATTCAGTCCTCAGTAATCCACGCAGGGCCTTAGCCCTCCATCTTTCTTTGGCACAAAGAAAATAAGTGTCCCAGCCGGGGAACAAGAGTGTCAAATAAACCCTTGCTGAAGGCTTTCGCCGACGTATTGCCGTAATGCTTGGAGCTCAGGGCCTCATAGCGCATAGATGTGCCCAAATAGTGGTTCCTTGCCCGGAAGAAGGTCGATAAGGCAATCATAGGCCCAGTGAGGCAGTACTTTAGTTGCGCGTTTTTTTCTAAACATGTCACGATAGTCCGCATACTTGTCCAGGAGGGTCTCAGTCATCGGTTCGTGAATTATAGCATTCAGACAGCTGGTTCCCAGCTTTGGCTACAGACACTGGCGAACACACCACGGGGAATTCAAATAGAGCTGTTTAGTCGACCAAACGATACGGGGGTCATGATGTTGTAACCAAGGGATGCCAAGCACTACAAGAAACGAGGGGGTGCAGACCACATCAAATTTCAATTGTTCGTGATGTGCCCCTATCGCACAAAACACAGGACATGTACAGGTCGTAATTGGTCTTGATACTGGGGGGATCCATCAATGGAATGAACCATCTCTGAAGGTACCTTAGGCTGGATGGGAATTAATCGGTCACGGACGAAACTAGCATTCATAAAGTTCCCTGAGGCCCCAGAGT
>QEPC01005108.1:5442958-5470889 GCA_003113815.1 Sphenodon punctatus
TGGACCAGATGACCTCAAGGTCGCTTCCAACTCTATGATTTTACCATGGCAATTTAATAGCTTCTTCTAAAGTATTGGCCATTGTCAAAGACAGGAAATTGGATTAGGTGTGCCGTTGCTCTGATCCATTACAATTCCTGTTATTAAAGTTAGTCAACACAAAAGAATTAGTTGCTTTGAATTTCTTAGAAAGGACTGGGTAAGTACATGGGTATAGGTTCAACTGCTATTGCTTAAGTTCACTGAGGGATCAAGCTGCTGGGAGTAAATGACAAGGGATGCGTTGCTCCATACAGACCCTGTGTTTCAGCATTCAGTGCTGGCTGCTGTGGAAGACGGAAAACTGGACTTGATGGGCTAGTGGGATTTCTTTTGTTCTGATGCTGTTTAAGACATCCCTAGTTTAGGACGTTCTCATAGAGTTTTAGGGTTGAAAGTGACCACAAGGATCATCTAGTCGAACCCCCTGCTCCACGGCAGGATATCCTCCGGCTACGGCATCGCAGACAGATGCTTGTCCAGCTGGGGTTTGAAAACCTCCAAGGCAAGATCCCACAACCTCCCTGGGTAACTTATTCTGTTGCCCAACAATTCTTACAGTTACGAAGTTTTTCCTATTATTTAACCAAAATCGACATTGCTGCAATTTAGACCCATTTGCTCTTGTTCTGCCTTCTGTGACAGTGATGAATAAATGTTCACCATCATTTTTGTGGCACCCTTTTAGATCAGGGAAGGGGAGGGGAACCTAAAGTCTGGGAGGAGGGGCAAATGTGGTCCACAGCTAGATTTTATTCCATCCCTTTCCAGTTGCTGGATCTTGCCCTTCCTGGATCCAGTTCCTACCCCCAAGCAGTGAAAGATTGAGCTCAGGGTAAGGGATCAGAGAGGAGGGCATGCACTAAGGGATGGGGCACAGATCCATGATCTGGACTCTCCTTTTCCTGAATGCATCCCTGCCCTCAACTTTTATGTGGTCGTTGGAGCTTACACTACTTTTGAAAGTGTCCCCTGGGAGAGAAAGGATTCCCCATCCCTGGTTTAGATATTTGAAAATCACTATCATGCCCACCCCTTAGTCTTCTTTTCTCTAGACTGAACATACCCAGTTCTTTCCTCGTTTCCTCGTATGGCTTGCCTTCCAGCCCCTTTATCATTTCAGTTGCTCGTCTCTGAATCTTCTCCAATTTGTCACCATCCTTCTTGAAGTGTGGTGTCCAAACCTGCAGTATGACAATACAATTAATAAATGACAATTGCTCCATCTTATTTAACACAGCACAAGCTTCCCACTGAGGCAAATAATGATTATACAACTGCATTGTGGGCCAGATTTCAAAAAAAGCCCCAGGATCCACAGCTGCGGTTGAATTTTCAAAAGGTCTCAGCTTCCTTATATACTATGCTGAGTTCTCCTGGTGATCTGCTCTTAAACAACACAGTGGAGGACAGTGAGTGAGCAACAGGTTGGATAATCTGATCTTCTTACTTAAGTGCCTAGTGGGAACTGATCCTTCTTGAAAATCTGGCCTAGATTTTCAGTTCTGAAAAATCAGTGGTGGTATTTCAATGGAAAAGTATTCAAATTCTGGTCCTCCTGTATCCATTCAGGACTTTCCATGAGACTATGGGGTGGTAACAGATGAGAGATTAGCCCACTGGAGTCCAGGGTCACTCCATGGAGCCCTCACACAACTGCCACTTGCAGGTTCTGCATCACAAACCAGACAAATGGGCAGGCATTTCCTCTCCGCGCTCTGCTCCCCTTTCCACCACCGAGATGCAGTTACTCCCTGAACCGCTTTAGGTGCTCCACCTGGGACTCTTTGGTCCTCTCAGATCTGCACGCACATGGAAGCTGTGCACACCCTAACAGAAAGGAGGCTGCCACATGGGCTCACATTAGCCCACATCAGCCAGAATTCACCAGGACGATGTTGTGGGTGGGGGCCATGGGGTGGGGGTGGCAGGCATGATCAAACATCTGGCAGCCACCTAAGAGCCAGACAGGTGGCCAATAGGGGTGGGACTACCGGATCATCCAGTATCCGATACTGCCGGTATTTGGTGTACCGGCAGTATTGGATTAAACCTGGTAATCTGGCCCATTTACCAGATTCCCCTGTACCGGATTTTTAAAATTGCGGCCATTCAAATGAATGGCCGCAATGTAAAAAAACCCACCAACCCCCCCCACTTTACTTTCCCTCCCCAGTCCAGGCTGCGTGGGTGGAAGGGGGGACACCCCGCACCCACCCTGCCCAGCCTGGCTTTTTAAAAAAAAATTTTTTCACCAAGTCCCTGCTAGTGCGGGCTCCGGGCCGCTGCTGCCTGCACCATCAGGTACGATCCCTGGGGTGGGGGGTGATTTAATGGGATCAGATCACCCTACCTAGTCCTACCTCCCCACCCAGGGATCGCCTACCTTGCACTCCGGGCAGCGGTGGCAGTGGCGGCAGTCCAACTCCGGTGGCTTCAGTGCTGACTGTGGCTGCCAGCTTCAGCGCTACTAGGCCTTCTGGGGAAACCCGGAAGTTCACCGGAAGGCCTAGTAGTGCTGAAGCCAGCGGCCACAGCCAGTGCTGAAGCCGCCAGAGTCAGACCGCCGCCGCCGCCTCCACCCAGAGTGCAAGGTAGGCGATCCCTGGGTGGGGAGGTAGGGTGATCCCTGGGGTGGGGTGTGTGTTAAACCACCCACCACCCCAGAGATCACCCTTGTACCTGCTGGTGTGGGCTCTGGGTCGCTGGCGGCGGCCCGGAGCCCGCACTAGCAGGGACTTCGGGGGAATTTATTTTTTTTTAAAGCCAGGCTGGGTAGGGTGGGTGGAGGGTTCCTCCCTTCCACCCGCATGGGGGGAGGTTTTTTGTGTTTTTTTCCATTGATTTCAATGGGGACAGTTCCCCATTGAAATCAATGGAACAAATCCAGTACCGGTAAACCGGTACACAAATCCGGCAATCCGGTTTTTTAAAATCCGGTAACCGGTAAATCCGGTAGTCAGTATTTGACCCGATGTCCCACCCCTAGTGGCCACCCATCTGGAGTGGACTAATTTGGGCCACTGCCTTGTCTATTATCACCCTCTACTTAACGGAAAGGCAGGATATAAATCAAAATAAATAAATATTGCTGGTTGATTAAGCTACGTTAGTAGATTTATCATCTCTAGCCCAGATATGGAGGTTATTGATGAAGTTTATGACACACACTATGAACATATGTCAATTAACTCTGTGGTCACATCCACAAATTTACTCCTTGCGGGATTCAATGGGGCTACTCCAGAGTAGGAGGTCTGTGGGTTGCAGGCGGCAGCCCAAGATAGCTAACCTACACATTAAACATAGACAGGTTGGAGGAGACATGTCTTTTGAGCTTAGGAAGGAGGGAGCAGTCCTTTCTTTAATTTTGATTCTGTTCCTGCCAAGGAGTGCCAGAAAAACTGACTCCAGTCATGGATCTCCTGTAGCCTGGGGGAGTTTGTGTCATTGACATCATTTTTAAATGTTGCTTTTTAAAACTATTTTTTAACAACTGAGGCAGTGCTGTGCTCTCCCCCCATCCACCCCAATTTGACTGTTGTTTCTTCAGTCCCCGTTAATAAACAATTTCCAAATATATAACTCCACACAGGATCTTCTGAGGATCTCAAAGCACTTTTTACACATGAATAATGTGCCCATGAAGAGAAGACTGAGAGGGGGCATGATAGAGGTTTCTAAAATCTTGGGTGGTGTGAAAAGAGTAGAAAGGGAACAGTTATTTGCCCTCTCAAACAGTACTAGAACTAGGGAACACTCCATGAAACTAGCTGCCTAAAATTAATAAAAGGAATTACTTTTTCACTCAGCGCATAATTAAATTATGGAATTTGTGGCCAGAGGATGTTGTCAAGGCCAGTAGTATAGCTGGGTTTTAAAAAGGACTGGATAAGTTCTTAGATAATAGGTCCATTAATGGCTATTAACCAAGTAGCTTACGGGATGAACTTCCTAGTGTCAGGAGCTGGGAGTCAACAACGGGGAATGGATTGTCCATTGTGACTGTTGGTTCTTCTCCCATGTGATCGAGATTGACCACTGTCGGAGGACATAGGTCTGACTCAGTGTGGCACTACTTATGTTCTTATGCCCCACAGCGCCCATAGAAGGTAAGGTGTATGCACATGGCAGCCTGCTAGAAGGCAGCCCACCCTATTCATTTCAAAGCTGGAAATAGTTACCAGACCTGAACAGCTCAAGCTTTGGGCAATTCAGATTTGATTTAAAATCCTAATCTTGTAGCTCAAATCCATCTCCTAAATACTAGGGCCAGACACTCAGATGCTGTACACCAGTGTGGGGCCATAGTCTTCAATAGACCTCTGCTGATTTCCACCCTCAGTCAAATCTAGCCCCAAATTTCCACCCCCCACCCCCATATCCTATTTTGAGGGGGTGGCGGGATGAAGGGTTATTTTCTTGTTTCAGATTCTTCATTAATTTTAGTGTAAAACCACAAAAGTGAAATTCCTGAAAACTGATGAGTAAAAACTGATGAGTAGACCTGCCCAAGTATCCAAACATCCAATTCACAGAAGGATTTCATGGAAAGAATAAAATACAATAAAAAGAGGAGAGTGCATGTGCCAAGTATGAATCACCCAAATCAAAAGTGCTCAAAAAGCAAAAGCTTTGTCACTCATGCCAATAGTTATATGCCTGCAACAAGTGGTCAGGGGGAAGGATGCCTCACCCCATGAGTTTGGGACATAGGGGATTTTCCTCCACTTAATTTATTATTATTTATTATTAATTATTATTATTAGCATTTATATAGTACCAGCGATGTACCTGGTGCTTTACAAAGAATAAGATAGACATGGTCCCTGCCCGAGAGCTTACAATCTAAAGACAGGGGGAGGGGAGACAGGAAAGGGGGAACAGAGGGAGAGACAGGGATGCGACAGTCATGAGGATGCGAGAACTCAGGTACAGGTTCTTGGCTTGGTTACAGTAATTGGGAGCATGCAGATAACAGGTGGGGGATAATCCTGGGTGGGGATGCTTCGCAGGAGTTAGGAAGGGCAGAGTGGAAAAGGTGAGTTTTGAGGAGGGACTTGAAGGTGTGGTGGGTGGGGGCAAGGCAGGGAGGGAGTTCCAGGCGTGCGGGGCAGCAAGGGAAAAGGGACAAAGGCGGTTGGGGGAACAGGGGAGGCTTGGGAGGGTGAGGGAGGGGATGGAAGAGGAGCGGAGTGCACGACCAGGGGTTCAGAGGGAGATCAGGGCAGAGAGGTAGGGGGGGGGAGGTTGTGAAGATCTTTGTAGGTGAAAATGAGGAGCTTGTGCAGAATACGCTCGGGAAGAGGGAGCCAGTGGAGAGAGGAGAGGAGAGGCTGCACGTGGTCAAAGCGATGGGTTAGGTGGATGATCCTAGCAGCAGAGTTTTGAACAGAGATGAGGGAAGAGAGGTGGGAACGGGCAGCAGAAAAGCTACTTCCTATCAGGGCCACCCCCTGCCTTCGGGATTGGGGACTCGGGTGCCGATGAGTCCAGGTTCATCGGGGGGGGCTGACCCCGACTTCTTCCCCCACCGTGGGGCTTCCCGCTTCCCCCTCCAGCACACTTCAGGACCTGGCGATTGCTGGGGCAATGCCACAGCATGATGCTGAGGAAGGACCTTCCCCCGCTGCTGCTTGAATCTTGGTCCTGTTGTGTCTTGTGGTGTCCCCCTTCCCTTGTGCGTTTGTTCAGGAGTGTGACTGTGGAGTGTGTGTGTGGACTGATAGGGTGTGCCCCTAACCCTTGGGCCTTATCCTTGGAGTGTGTGAGAGAGTGAGTGGGTCACGAGTGAGCGGGGGTCAGTCTGCCCTCCGCCTCCAGGGCCCTTAGCCCATTCCTGTCCGTGCGAGTGGCCCTACTCTGCCCTGTGTACTGGGGACCCTCACCCTGTCTACCCTCACGGCCGGCACTATTCTCCTTGTCCCCTTGGTAATTGGTACGAGTGGCTGGCGGGTGGTGGGTGAGAAGGAGCACTCCTGCACAGATTGCTCAGAGTCCTATGATGATAGAGGCCTAATCTCTTGGAGATTTAAGGGCCACCACTCTATCCTGACTGGCATTGTTACCCGCACAAGTGAGTTTAAAGCACTGTAGGGAGTTGTCCGCCCCCCCCAGGGGTTTCGCTCCTAGTGAAACCATTGTCCACCCTTGCTCCCTGTGTTTCCCCCGGCCCCGTGACACTTCCACAAGATTCACAGAGAGCTAATATTAAGCTAATATTATGTCCCCTGTGCATACCTGTAAACAAATCCACCCAGCTGCTTGTTTCTCTGGCAAGTAAACGTTTTGAGCTGGTGATTGGATTTTTTTACACCCTGAGTCCTCATTTCCCATGGCAAGTCCCAGCCTGGTGAGTGGTCATTCTTGCCTGGCTAGTGAATTATTTAAAGATTTTACATCCCGGGCCCTGTAGCACTCTGCTCCCCAGCCACCAGGATGAATACTGCCATTTCCGAAGGTCAAGAGGAAGGAGCTGTCCTCACACTGCTAGCTGGCTGCTAATAACTCTATGTGCATCTTCTTCCCAGCATCCTTTCCTGGCATCTGACAATTGATGAGAGCAGGGGTGACCCAAGAGGTAGATTGAGATCTACTGGTAGATCACAAGCTAGTCTCCCCAGTAGCTCATGGTGTGGGGGGGACACCAGCCATTCAGCCATCAATCATCTCTGGGGAAGAGAGTAGAGCTAGCACCCCAGGGAGCAGAGGGGCTAGGAGAGTCCCTCCAGGGTGACAGGGAAGGTTGTCGGTAAAGGAGAGTGATCCTTTCTACTCCTGAGACCTGTTGCTGAAGTGCCCTAGAGCTGGGAGCTAGCGGGAGGTGTCCTGGTAGATCACGTAAAGTTGACACCTGGATCAGGATGATCATATGCAGCATAAGTCTGGTCAGTGGTCACCCCTAGATTAGGGAAATCAAAGTCTTGGGGCATGAACTGAGATAATGAAAGTGGACTTGCTTATTGTACATCACATCTCAGTTTTTACTCTTTGAGACATAAGGCTTCCTCTAGTTCCACAACTCAATACTATCAATTTTCACCTTCCTGTCAAGGATCTCAAGCAGCCTGGGTCATATTAATTAATGCTTGCAACATCCCTTCAAGACCGGAACTTTTATTAATAGGCTAGCCACTTGAACTTGGCTATGTCCCTTTTCTACCTTATATGGTTACTAATGTGAACCCATGGCAATGACCTCAATAAACATCTCAGTGCCCCATTTTTCACATAGATAAAATCAAACTCTCCTGAGCATTTTTTCAGCATAACCTTCAAACTGTGCACCAGCAATAGCCTAGTTGAAGTGAATGGCTGTAGTGATAGGTCAGCAGTTTGAGGTTTATGCTGTTTACAAAGTGTGCCATGGGGAGCTTTGCTGCCATTCATTTAACCTTCTGCTACATGTATTTCCCCAAACCCCTCTAATGTATCCATTTCTTTGTATGTTACAATTGTTTCAGCTGCTTTTAGGCTATTGCTGACCCCAAATTAGAAAGATGTCTCTAATGTATGAATCAGGCTAATAAAAGTCAATGGAGCGCCATACATTACAGGTTTCTAACTTTCTTGGTTGAGTCAGTATAGAGATCAATGCCCTGATCCTGTTTTCCTCAAAGCCCAGAGTTTTGTTGAGCGCTCAAAGCCTTGTGCAAGTCAACAGAGTGCTCTGCAAAGTGGCAGCAAATCCTAGCATGCTATATGCAGAGATCAGATGGATCACCTCTGGGACACTGTGTGCATAAGAGAGAATTAGAGTCTGTGCACACTTAGCCCCTGAATCGTAGGGGTGTGGCTCCATGTCTCCTCAGCCCCATGCACACTGGAGTAGAGTCAGGTTCAGTCAGGTCTAGATCCACTCTGTGGTGAGGGCACTTATGGATACATCCTGGCACTGGGTTTAGATCCCGGCACCATTTCGGATCCCCACCATTTGGCAGCCCCAGCACCATGAAAGCTATCATGGGAAGGGCTGAAACAAGCAGCCAATTATTTACTCACAGGTAGTTTCGTCATCTCAGGAAACGAGACCAATTTCCTGACCATTTCCTGTTACCAATGCGATATCTCAATTCTCGCAATACCACAAGATACCATTCTGACTTACAAACTTTCCATTTACCATTTACCATGTACTGTTCGTTTACAGCTTACCTTATTGCCGAGGGTACTGTTTTACTTCTGGGTTTGTTGTTTCTGCATTTCTGAGCCGATCACTGTGTGAATAGCCCACGCCTTCAACCTCCCCCCAGTGGCTCTTTAACCTGCCTTCCATTGCCTCCAATCTAGAGGTGAGCATTATGGATTTGGATTAATCTGTAACTGTTCATAGCAAGTCATTATTGATTAATCCATAACAAATCACAACAGTGGCAACATGCCCATTGTGGATTCAGTTTTAAATCTATGAAAACAAATTTAAAATATTTTTAAAAATCATTGTGCATGTGCAAATGGCCACTGAACTGTTCTGTACATGTGTGCCTTTTCCAAAATGGCAGCAGCAGTGTTGCCACCATTTTGGAAAGGGCAGCCAGTCTGCACATCCCCAGTAATCATTTTGCACACGCACAGACTAACTGCTCTTTTACAAAATGGCAGACACTGCCACCACAATTTTGGAAAAGGGCGCACATGCACAGAATGGTCCAGTGGCCATTTTGCACATGAGTATGATTTTGTTCAAATTATTTTTTAATTTTAATTTTTACTTTTTAATAGATTTAAATATGGATCCATAATACAAATCTGTAATTAAATCTGGGAATTACAGATCTAAGACTACAGTCACATATCTGGCAGTGGCGCAGCGGTGCAACTTTCACAATCCAAAGATGCAGCGAGAGGGGCGGGGGGGGGGGGGGGGGGGGGGAGAAGGGAGATGCTGGAAGTACTGCCAGTGTGAACAGGGTTCCACTGTAATTTTATTCACTGATGACAGGGCTGGATGAACCCTGTCATTGCTGAATAAAATTGCGGTGGAACCCCGTTTGCATCGGCAGTACTTCAGTCACCACCCTCCTCCCCCTGCTGTATCTTACTATCTTTGGCCCATGGAAGGTTTTCCGCTGTGCCACCATCAGGTATGTATGTGACCTCAGTTCTTAACAGATCTGAGTCCACAATTTCCTCCAGACACCCACCTCTACAATCAGAATTGTTGATCTGTGTTGCTTTGCTTTGACCAATGTGCAACTGGATTGCAGTTTTGAAAAGGAATCTGCATACCAGTCAATGAGTGACAAGGAAGTAACAGGAAAAATGGAGTGCGGAGAAGATAGAAGAAATGGGTTATTGTGTCAGTATTACTTCTCAGGATTTGAAATTTATGGCAAAGCAATAAATGCCAAAGTGGTAAACAGGATCTCAGTAAGCAAATTATTGTAAATCAGGAAACAAAATGTTGATCAAAACATTCCAGACTAGTACCCAGAGGTTCTTGATTTGACTGAGACAGTATCGGGAACCGGAATTCTGATTCTTGCAAAATCTCATTTCAGCCCTAATCATCGGCTGCTTAATAAATGTGTGTTCACACGTTATTACTGCAGCAGGGACAGGGCTCCTGGGGGTAAGTAGTGGCGTGATCAAGGCCCAACAGTCATGCTCTATCTATGGGGAAGTCTCTAGCTCAAGTTTCTTTATCTCGTACCCACAATGTCCATCACATTATACAACCCTAAAATCCATTATATTTTGCTGCTGTGCTGTACTCACAGCTCTGCTGTTTAGGCATTGATTTCTCTTGCAGCCATCCAAGCCAAGCCAAACCTTCAGCTCTGGCACCACCCTCTGAGCTGGGCTCTCCTGGAGCCAGAGTTTATGCAGCCCCTCTCTGAATTTCTCAAAACTTTCATGGAGCTCTCAGCTCAACAACTTGCTCCCAGCTCAGGCTTTGGGCTGGTCGCACCATACCCAAACCCAGATGGTGTAACTAATAAATGATTGGGATCAAGATCGTCATAAAACACCACTCCAATGTGGTACAAAAACAAAACTTTATTGGAATGGCACACCTTGGTTTTTTATTCTTGGCAGGATTATACTACACACACAGTATTATACAGATAGTCCCCAGATAAAGATATGTGTCCTGTGACTGGCCAAATCCTGGAAGCACGCAGGCTGATTCAAGAAAAAGACTGAGAGAGGGACCTTTGTTGCTGGAGAGTAGAGCTACTGGCAAGCGAAGATAAGTTGTGATTCATGTGTACAAGGTCTGGAAGGGAGTAAAACAACATGATTCACCAACTGGTGACCACAAGCCTTCACCCAAAGTCATGTTGTATGACCAGGTCCTTCATACAGTTCTGAGGTAGAGGTCAGTAATAGCAAGATGCCATGTCATGGTGACATCACATAGTTCTTCAGCACATCAAAAAAGCGTCTTCCTGGGAGGAAGGGCCCTGAGCATATTAGCATCTTTATCTTTCCTTGATTGTTCTTTTCTGACCTGGAAGTCAGTAGCAGAGTTGCAAATGTCCCACTTGTCTGTTCACAATGGGTTTCATTTGTCAACTCCAGTTGTTTAGCATGATGCTTTGTTTAGAATGTGTGGCGGTGCCAGGAGAAGATACTTGTCTGGCTATGCCTTTGTCCCTCTGTCAGTATGCTGATGGGGCCGTATCTATGTGTTGAGTCTCTTCAGCTTAAATTCCATCACAATCTCAGGCCTGTTGTCTGTTCTGGACCCTCTCTCTGCTCTTTGCCTTTGCTTGACCAAAGTTAGGTCTGGCTTCCTTTGTCCAGACCAGGGGAACATAAGATATCAATAAAACTATATTCTATCGCTACATTGGGAGGCAATCAGGTGTGATCCTGTTTCCCCTCAGCGCCTGTTTCTCAATTAGCGCCTTCCCCTACAGCTAGTGCTAGGCTCCCTTAAAGGACCAGAGGAGTTGCAGGAACTCTCTCCTACTACAATTATCAGTAAGCCTTCAGATCAGATCATGAAAAACAGAAGTCAACTGTTTCCTTTTAAACAACAACAAGGATCTTGATACATTTTGATCAGTGAAACACAGTCACTCAAATCACACTACAAGAATCAATTTGGGTGGGGGGACAATATATATGATTACTCATATATATATATATATATATATGAGTAATCATATATATTGAGTAATCATATATATTGTCCCCCCACCCAAATTGATTCTTGTAGTGTGATTTGAGTGACTGTGTTTCACTGATCAAAATGTATCAAGCTCCTTGTTGTTGTTTACAAGGAAACAGTTGACTTCTGTTTTTCATGATCTGATATATATATATGAGTAATCATATATATTGTCCCCCCACCCAAATTGATTCTTGTAGTGTGATTTGAGTGTCTGTGTTTCACTGATCAAAATGTATCAAGCTCCTTGTTGTTGTTTAAAAGGAAACAGTTGACTTCTGTTTTTCAT
The DNA here is from genome assembly GCA_003113815.1 of Sphenodon punctatus. NCBI lineage: Eukaryota > Metazoa > Chordata > Lepidosauria > Sphenodontia > Sphenodontidae > Sphenodon > Sphenodon punctatus. Next base: position 5,454,406 of record QEPC01005108.1, read on the forward strand.
GATCTGATCTGAAGGCTTACTGATAATTGTAGTAGGAGAGAGTTCCTGCAACTCCTCTGGCCCTTTAAGGGAGCCTAGCACTAGCTGTAGGGGAAGGCGCTAATTGAGAAACAGGCGCTGAGGGGAAACAGGATCACACCTGATTGCCTCCCAATGTAGCGATAGAATATATATATATATATATATATATATATGGCCATTTCCCCCAAGAGTCAGGCACAGAACAGTTGAGTGTCAGATATGGTTCCATACCAAACCAATAATTAAATGCTGTGTGCTAAGTCAGTTTGCCAGCAAGCGATATTGGTCTGCTGTCTATACAGAGAAACAAATGTTTTAGCAACTGAATAATAAATGCTTTTAAAGTTTTCTTTTGCGTCTTTTTCTAATCGCATCCTAAGGACAGTGTGTACCACTTTTCACTCCAAAAGAAGTAGATTCTTCACACATAATTTCAGATAAGTGCACATTTTATGCAGGTTCAATGCATCCTGATTGGGATTAAACAAAAAATAACCAGATCCAAATGTTAAATTAGTAAATATGATTAACCTTGTGCTCCATTTGACACCATAATGTCAGCCATAATGTCATAATGTCAGGGTAATGTCAGTCTGGAAATCCAAAGTCTATGACCAGGTTTTGCCAGCTAGGGTTGACAGTGGTGCCAATTATGTCAAGGCCACATCGAAGAGCAGGCTGGCTGTGTTCTTCCTACATTCACTATTGACCTATAAGGGAAGGGCATTCATATAGGCATCAAAGAGATCCCCTCAGTCATGCTCCATGATATTAGGAAAAGGAAGAAGAAATTAAGAAAAGGAAAAATTAAGAAATTAGGACAGGAACTTCTCAACATGTGAACTGGGTCCCCAAGTGTATATCTATCTGCATATCCTCCAATATCTGACAGAGAAAAATAGGTACACTTCATGTCCCCTGTAATTTGCATACATTTGCATGTGTTTATGAAAATTTGTAATAACCCACTGACTAACTTCAGGCTGGAAAAATAGGATATCTGTATGGAGGCTCTGTGTACAGGTATGTGCAAGACTGATGGTTCAAGTTACAATTCAGCCTATTAAAAAGTCAAAACTCTTAAATGTGTGTATTGACTTTCGCTCTACAGTTTTGCTTTTAAAAAAATAAAATTCAGAGGATCACAGATGGAAGCAGTGACAGTCCCTTTCAGCATTCAAAAAAATCAGCTCTCACAAACATACCCACACCACTCCTACCTTTTTTAGTTGTCATCTTGATCTCATGCACACAACTCCTTCTTGCCTGGGTGTTTTCTATCTTTGTCCTTTGATAGCGGTGCTTATCTCATGTTTTTTAAAGTGAGAAAAGGTGCCCCACCCCCAGCAATGAAGCAGAGGGAGTGGAGGGGCTGTTAACCTAGGATTCACAGCTATTTCTGGATGGATTAATGAGGCGCTAATTAACCTCTTTGTTTGCTGAACCTGGTACGAACTGTAAACTTCTTGGAAGGTGGCAAAAGATAACAAAACTTGTTTCTTGATACCAGGCAAAAATATATTGTTGGATGATGTACAATTTAGGGCTGATGTGGCAGCAGCTGTTACCATGCCGCGATTCCATTCCGCCATTTCGGAATTGCCCGTGCCACACCGCGGCTTTTCTTCTGACATTCCGCTAATTCCGCCGGCATTCTGAAAATTCGGAAACTATCGTAAAAATTGCAGAATTGTTGGAAACTGTCAGAAAACCTCTGTTCCGCTATTTTGTGGCGCTGGCGGAATGGCAGAAGTAGTGGAAATGTCATGTTTCTGCTATTTTGTGAAACCTGCGGAAGTAGCGGAATGAAACTAGCGGAATGAAAGCCTCTGCCATGCCATACCACTAATTGAGGAAATGCTGTTTCTGGCAGAAATAGCTACCGCTGCAACATTCCGCTACAGCCCTAGTGTACATCTGCATGTTGGGTCTCAATGCCAAATGGCATATGATATATTTTGCATGTCGTCATTGCTGTGTGGAGTCATGGTTATGTATTTAAGTTTTCACAGACCAATTGTTTTGGAACCATGTCCTAAATGTCTCCAACTGGCATCAGTCAAAGTAGTCTTGGTCAGTCCCCTGGACAAACTGAAATCTTTCTCAGAGTGGTGATTTTCTGGGGTTGCTCAGGGAAGCTCTGAGAGTCACATGGACCCCACACTGCCACCCCCAAAAGACTGGGTCTGGGCCAGAACCAGCATTCCTGTTTATTTTGGAGCAGGAGTGCTTTGCCCAAAAAACAAGCCCTGTTTTGGACCTGGGGAAGTGGGGGAGGAAAGGCCACCATAAGGCTAGCCCCGAGTATAACACCCTTAATTTCAATAATTTTTTCACTTCAGTCTAAAAGTCAACTCTCTTCCAAACAATGTGGTAGAGATCTCATGGTTGGAGATACTTTATACTACATTAGCAGCACACCCTCCAGTAGTACCTGGCCCAGTACAGTAATGGGCTTTGTTATCTTATTTATATTTATATATTTATTTATATATCCATTTTTACCCCACCTCTCTCGCTACAAGTGACTCGGGGCAGCTTACAGTGTCACAAAAAACAACGATCACAATGTAAAAGTATATAAATACAGTACAAAAAATAAACAACAGTATAAAACAATACTAAAAAACTAATCAAAAACAATACTAAAGCTCTAATCATGTTCATAGAAAGCATAAAACCCCCAAGGGTAACAAATATCCCCACCCTACACAAACACACCCATCCCACCATTCCCTCTTCCCCCACCAAACGCATGGTGGAAAAGTCAGGTTTTACAGCTTCATTGGAAGGCAAGAAGGTTTGAGCTGAGGCGAACCTCCACCAGGAGGGAATTCCAAAGCAACAGCAGAGCTGCCGAGAATGCCCTCCTGTCTATCCAAATTCATTGATAGCATGGGACATCCATGAGGGCACCCCCAGACAACTGCAGGGACTGGCCAGGGACCATGGGGATGAGGTGATCACTCAGATAAGTTGTACCTAGGCTGTGAAGGGCTTTAAAGGTCAACATCAGCAGCTTGAATTGGACCTGGAAGATAATAGGCAGCCAGTGCAGTGCTTGAAGCACAGGTGTTGTGTGCTCCCTGGGGCCCATTTCTGTGAGGATGAGGGCCACTGCATTTTGCACTAGCTGCAGCTTCTGAACCATCACCATGGGCATCCCCACGTAGAGCGCATTGCAATAGTTTAGCCTTGAGGTGATGAATGCATGGATGATAGTGTCAAGATCGGAGTCTGAGACATATGGGCAGTGCCTCTTCACCAGATGTAGTTGGTGAAAGGCGCCCTTGGCCAAAGCCAACACCTGAGAATCAAGACATAGCTGCAGATCCAGGAACTGTCCCAGGTTCTCCACAGATGGAGCCAAAGGAGGAAGGACACCCTCAATAACTGGGGAGACCTCCTCACTCAGATCACCCAGGAGGCCACCAGGGAATGAAGTACAGTCCCCTAGCACCACCCACTGAGATCTATCTGCGATGTAGGAGCAGATTCTTTGTAAAGCACCAGGTACATTGCTTGTGCTATATAAATAAAATAATAACCATTGTAAAATGGTTCTGTCCACCCCCACCATGTCCCACAGATGAGTCACCAATGACTCATGGTTAACAATGTTGAAGGCCACCAATAGATTTAATAGGACCAACAGTGTCATGCGACCCTTGTCCAGTTCCATGAGGAGGTCGTCAACCGAGGCCACAAGTGCTGTCTCCATGCCGTACCTGGGCAAAAGCCAGACTGCCTGGGATCAAGAAAACCAATGCCGTTCAAATGCACCTGAAGCTGATGAGCCACAACCCATCCAATAACCTTCCCTAAAAACTTAAAAAGAGAAGGGGTATTTTCAGACGTTACAAGATCACAGTGAACCACGGTGAATACCCACCTGTGGTCACTGTGGCTCGAACGTCTGTTTGGCAGCCGCCAGATGTTCACCATGCTCAATACCCGCAAGGGGTCAATTTGAACCATGCTTCCCGGGCTATCCGGGGGAATGTCCCGGGAAGCGTGGTCAAAAAGATCCCCAGCGGGGACCAAAAAAAAGTAACGTCTGGCCGGTTGCCATGGCCCGGGATCCCCGGCGGGATCCCGGGCCACGGCACATCCGGCCCAATGCGGCGGCCGCAGTGGCCCCGCTGCCCGCCCGTCTCCCTGGAGGGCGGGCGGTGGGGTGCGTGGAGGGTGCGGGGCCGTGCGGCCGCACGTTGCACCGCACGGCCCCGCCCCCTCCCAGATTCCCCACTGGGATCCCCCCAGCACGTCTGATATGGCGTGATGGGGTGACCCCAGCGGGGAATGAAAGGGTTGTTTTTGGTACGGGGCCAAGCGGGCCCGTAACGTCTGAAAACACCCAAGGTTAGAGACAGGTTGACTAGCCGGGGCATCAATGTCAAGTGAGGCCTTTTTGAGGAGGGGCCGAACTACAGCCTCCTTGAGGCAAACTGGCACCCTCCCCTTCCGAAGGGAAACATTGATAATCCCCACCAGCATCAGCACCATTGTCTCCATGACATGCAAGGATCTCATTCACAAGTTGTGACTCAAACAGATCCTAGCATATCAGCCGCATCGGAAGGCGTCACCAAGTCTTGTACCAGGCTCCCAGCAATGAAAGCTTTGTACTGGATTCAGCAGACATGGTTCATTAACACCTCATTCATTCAGCTGGAGAAAGAGCTAGCTGAGGGGAAAGGGAATGAAACTTAAATTGAGAATGAGATTGGCGGTCCTGACTCATTCATTGTGGGGGGCAGGAATGGGGCACCTTTTCTCACATAACAAGCTTGGAACAAGCAGGGCTATGAAAGAACAATGAAAAGTAATACCCAAGCAGCAGGGATCAGAAAACTAAAAGAGGTAGGATGGGTGTGGGTGTGTTTGTGAGAGATGATTCCTTAGCTGCTGAAAGAGACTGTGGCTACTTCTTCCTGGGATCCTGCAAGTGTCTTTAAAAATAGGCCTGACATGAGAAATCTTGGTGAGTCCTGTTTGCATCAGAAGCAAGACATTTACCTCCATACGCATGACATAGAAACATACCAGCTTTCCCATTTCTTCCATCATTTTCTGTTATTTTTCACAAGATGAAAGGAACTGCTATGGGATCTGTCCCAAGCCCCATGTGTGCCCCGTGTACGCCCCCAGGGCTATGGAGATGCAAACATTATTATTATTATTATTATTATTATTATTATTATTATTATTAGACATTTATATAGCGCCAGTCGTATGACCTGGTGCTGTACAGAACACAGAACTAGACGCGGTCCCTGCCTGTGGCTTACAATCTAAAAGACAAAAGGGGGGGAGACAGGGAGAGGGGACAGTGGGAGAGACATGGGAGAAGACAAACAAACATTCAAGCGGATGCGAAATCTCAGGTGCGAGCTAAGTGCTGGGGAAGTGCTGGAAATTGCCATAGTTCTGTAAAACTGCAGTAAAACTGTTGTAAAATTCTTGGAAAGTGACAAAAAGACACAGAAAGTTATGAAAGGACCCAGAAAATGATGAAAATGATGAAAATGATGAAAAAATGGCAATAGTGCACAATCATTGGAAACTGAAGTACTGACAGACGCTTGCAAGCACTCTTGAAAGGTCAGTATTTCCACAAAGAACAGGAACACTTGCTCTTGTCTCAGCCATATTTAAAACTAGAATTTTACAGCCAAAGTCAATGCACCCATTTGAGAATTTTGACTTTTTAATAGGCTGAATTTTAACTTGAATAATCAGTCCTGCACATGTTGTCATATGTATACACAGAGCCTCTCATATAGACATCCTTTTATTTCCAGCTCAGCCCCAAAGCTAGTCAGTGGGCTATTTACAAATTTTCATAAAAATATTTAATAATAAATGCAAATTTATACAAATTAAGGGTGGCATGAAGTGTACCTATTTCTCTCCATCAAATGTTGGAGGGGTATGTTTTAGGAAAGTGTTTTAAAAGCAATGTAGTGGTGGGAACAATCTTCTACTTGATAGATTAAGTGATATAATAGGTCTTTTCCCACCTGTAGTTCTGAGTCTACAACCCTGTCACATATATTTAGCAATACAACATGTGCATATTAAGGGTATACCATGTGCAACCCATAAGAACTTGAGTTGGGCTTTGCATGCAATCTAGGGCTGAAACGAGGATCGGAACAGGACCAAGTTCGGAAATTCGGTTCGATTTAGTTCGGAATTTCGTTTCGGTTTGGAAGTTCGGTTCAGTCGACCGAACTGGTTGAGTTCGGTCCGAACTCCAAACTTCCAAACAAAGTTTGGAAGTTCAAACCCCATTGAAATAAATGGAATATTATCTTTTAGGGATGGGCGAACAAAGCCGAGTTTGGAAATTCGGTTCGGTTCAAAAATCGAGTTCAGTTCAGAAGTTCGGTTTGGTCGACTTAACTCGTCGAGTTCGGTCCGAACTCCGAACTTCCGAACTGCGTTCACCCATCCCTACAATCCTGATTCAAATTCTCATGAGATTTCTCACTCCCCACCCACCCCTCAGTGCCCAGGTTGGTCTCACAGCCCGAAGAAATTAAAGGGGGTGGGAGGAGGAGGAAATTACGCTATTCCCTGTCCAGCTTTCTTACCTTGTCTGGGGCTGGCAGCTGTCTCAGTGGGGAAAGCTTCCCCATTGCAAATTTTCAGGAATGGGAGGGGGAGAGTAGAAGGAAGGGAGCAGACTCAGATGATATCTTAGCATTCTATTGGCTATCAGGAGTCTGAAGACCCAACAGAATGCTGAAAAGCTCTGCTGAGCCCACATCTTCCCTTCAGCTCTCCCCCCTCCCATCTGAAAGTCCCATATAGAAAGATGGGATGGGGAGAGCTGAAGGGAAGAGACAGGTTCAGCACAGCTTTTCAGCATTCATTGAGTGCTCAGACTCCTGCTAGCCAATAGAATGCTGAAGATCTGTCCACCCCCTCCCATTTCTGAAAATTTGCTATCAGGAATCTTCTCCCACTGAGACAGCTGTCAACTCTAGACAAGGTAAGAAAGCTAGGCAGGGGACAGTGTGGCTTCCTTCCTCCTCATCCCCCATCAGCACTGGCTCATTTGTTTCTTGACACTTCTTGTGTTTCTTGGGGAGAATACAGCTGATTCTAATTTTGTCCAGTTTGCAAGAACGAGATGAGAATTTTTATTCTCATCAAGAAACACGAGAAATGAAGAATCAAGTTTCAGCCTCAATGCAAATTTACCCTAGTTCAACTAAAAACATGGCTCTAAAACCAGGTGCAAACCTGTCTAGACATTCTTTCTGTTTAACATTTCAGTTTAACTTACTCTGCCTTTTTAATGGATTAATATTAACCCACCAGTAAATCAAAGAAGTCAGTCTTTTACTGCAAGAACAGCTACTCCAAAATTTATTTATAGCTAACAACACAATTCTCTGTGGGGATAGTGCTCATGCTAGCCATTAGACAGGCAGGAATCTTATTTGCTTCACTGGGATTTGTGCCCATGCTAACTGCGAGTACAAGTGTTATCCATGCGGAGGATCACATCAATGTCAATGGGTGTTTTCAAACATGACACTACTAGGGATGGGCAAACACGCTTCGGAAGTTCGGAGTTCGGCCTGAACTCGGCCTGTTTGGACGACCGAACCTGAACCCGAACTGACCGAACCAAACTCGATTCCGAACGTCGAAATGACCGAACAGTTCTGTCAGTTTGGATCGTGTTCGGGTGAGTTCGGGTGGCAAAAACGTGGCACTGGAAGGCAAAATGTGACAGGGAGGGGGAGTCAACTGAGGAGCAGACTTCAGGCACCAGGGGTAGAGAGGCTTGGAGTAGCAGCCACACTGCCCAATCACCATCCCTTTTTGCCTCAGACCACTGGCTTCGCAGTCTGCGATTGGCCATGGGCTAGGATGCATGGAGCCAATGGGGCTTGCCGGGAGGCGGGCACAGCAAGAAACAAACTGATTGTCTCCCCCCTTCCCAACACCTTCTGAGCTAGTTGTTCCTGACAGCAGGCGTTTCAAAAGGCTCCCTCTCCCAGCAGTTTTTGTTCCTTCCTATTCCTAATCCATTGCCATCCTCCTCCTATTTCACCCATCCAACCCATTTACCTCTATATTATCATTTATTTACATTATATTAGATAGATTTAGGTGTTATTTTTTTGTTTTTACCCCTCCCTGTGTTCCCTGTGTTAGATCTTCCTTCGTCCCTCCCCCCTCCATTGAATCCTTTTCCTCTCCCTCTCTCTATATATATTCCATCCCTGATTCCCTTCCCCTGTTTTTTTATTCATTTAGAGAAGGATTATTAGATTGATTTAGGTTTCATTTCAGTTTTGTACCCCTCCTTCTGTTGTTTGTGATTCCCCCCCATCCCATAGATAGATAGATAGATAGATAGATAGATAGATAGATAGATAGTAGACAGTTGTAGGAGTTAGCTTAGTGATAGAGATAAAGCGTTTAGTGTTTAGTTTTAGTATTTGTAGGAGTAGGCCTTTGTACTTATTAGATAGATAATCTATTTAGTTGATAGCATTCAGAATAGTTATAGCAGTTAGATATAGTATAGATAGATAGATAGATAGATAGATAGATAGATAGATAGATAGATAGAATATTAGATAAAAAATTAAATAAAAACATTTAAATAAATTTTAAAAACAATATAAAAACTATAATTTGGAGGGAGAAATGCAGAAGGGAAGGAGAGGGCAGTCTGCTGCCCTAGGGGAGGCAATGGGGCATGTGCCAGAGGCAGGAGGGACCGTGCCAGGGGAGTGGCAGCAGGCAGCAGCAGTAGCCCAAGCACATCACCATACCCCTAACTCAGCAGACCCGCTTTAGGGCAACAGGCTTCAGTGGCTTAGCGTCACCTCCTGGCAGTGCCCTCTTCCACTGCCAAACAGGGCACTGGAAGGCCTGCAGGACTTGAGGCTGCGTCTGTCTCTGATGCTGCTGGAGCAGGTGCTGGTACTGCTTCCGATGTTCCTACAGGACCACCAATGTCCCCCACTGCCGAGGCAATCCCCAGCAGTCCAGACTTGGTGGCTGCCACCCCGGCTGCTAGAGGCAGGACCCAATCCCTGGGCAATGTCAGTAGGGAGAGGAGTAGCAGCAGCAGCAGCAGCACTAGCAGCTATAGAGGGGGGCACAGGGAGAGTGCCAGCAGCATGGCGGGCACGGGCAGTCTAGCCTCAGGGTCCCAGTACTCCCCTTCATGGGACATCACCATGATCAGGGACAGTGAGGAAGAGGCAGACACTAGTGCCCCAGAGGAGATGTCTGAAGTTGAGGTGATGGGTGAGTCTCCTCCCAGTGCTGTATTGCCAGTACCACCAAGTTCTCCCCCTCCCAGCAGTGCTGGCAGCAGTGCATCACCCGGGGTGGGCCAGAAGGCAGGAGTGGAAAAAAAATCCTCAGTCTGGGATCATTTTAATCAGGTGCGTGCAGATGATCCCAGAGAGGTGCAGTGCACTGTGTGCAAAAAGGTGGTAAAGCATGGGCAGGTGCTCAGCAACCTGGGGACAATGGCAATGGCAAGGCACCTAAAGTCATGCCACAGTGCTCTGCTGCTCAGCGGGAAGGCAGGGGAAGTGGATGCAAACAGGTTTGCGACTGCGGCAGTGGCCAGGTGCCCGGCTCCTTCAGCACGCAAGCATCCTGCACCAGTACCAACTGCTGCCTCTAGCATCAGGAGCAGTAATCCTCCTGCTAGGGGGGCAGAACAGCATCAGGAGCCTCACCAGCAGCGCTGTCAGTCCACCATGGAGGAGCTGGGGTGAGGGGATCTGTCAAGGTCATCGGCAGGGTGCCGTGGCACTGGCTTCCAAGGGAAAGCAAAGCACATGTTGGCAGAAATTATTGCCCTGGATGGGTAGCCCTTCTCAATTGTGGAGGACAAGGGCTTCCAGTGGCTGATTGGGTTCCTGGCCCCCAACTTTAAGCTGCCTTCCCGTTCCACCCTGAGTCAGACTGTGGTGCCACAGCTCTACAGGCCTTTGAAGGAGCGGGTGAGGGAGCAGCTGGCAGGGGTTGGGGGGACTACGCTCCACTTCACCACTGACCTGTGGTCCTCCAGGAACACCCAACATGCCTACCTGGCAGTGACTGCACACTGGTGGCAGGACCCAGAGGCACCACATGTCAGTGCCAGGAGAGGTCCCTGCTTTAGGCACAAGTCATGGACAGCTCCAACACTTCTAGGAACCTTGAGGCAGCCCTGGCCACCATGGTGAGGTTGTGGGTCACGCCAGGTACGGTCTTCACCAAGGGGTGTGTAGTCACGGACAATGCCACCAATATACTAAAGGCAGTCCATAACGGGGCCTTCACAAGCATCCCTTGCACCACAAACACCCTCCATCTTATGGTGAAGGACGCTCTGGGCTTGGGGGATAAGGGGATTGGGCCAGGCACCCTTAGCTCCCTGGTCAAGCGGGGGAGGAAACTGTCGGGGTTCTTTAACTGGAGCATGAAGGGCAGTGAGCTCCTCCAGGAGAAGCAGGCTGAACAAGGGTCCCCGGTGCACCAGCTCATCAAAGATGTCTCCACCAGGTGGAATTCCACCTTCCTGATGCTCGAGTGGCTTCTTGAGCAGAAAGGTGCCCTGCATCAGTTGGAACTGGAGACAGACATTGAGGCACCTCCAGGGTACAACAGGGAGGAATAGAAGATTCTCGCTCACAGTCTTCGTCCTGAGACTGTTCCTGGCCATGATAGAGACCATGAGCAGTTCTACCGCCATCCTCAGCCATGTGACCCTGCTGGTCCATAGTCTCCAGAGGAGCCTGGACGAGATTCTCAAGGGGCGGGATTGTGGCCCTCAGGGCAGAAAGCTCTCGAATGAGGTGCTTGACCTGGCACGGAAGCTGAAGGCGGGGCTGAGTGCATGCTTTGATGAGCTGCTGTACCAGGAGGAATATGTCCTGGCAACCATGCTGGACCCCAGGATCAAGGGCAGCATGGCACGTGAGACAGTGGTCTATGGCCTCCGGAAGGGTGCGTTGGTGCAGAAGGTCTGGCAGGCAGAGTGGGCCATGCAGCAGGACGCCCCTGGGGATGGTGGGAATGGGAGCAGCGACCCCTTCCAGCCATCTGGGTCTATCCCTGCCCCCAGGCCTAGCAGTAGCAGCTGCACTAGCAGCAGGCTGAGCAGCAGCAGCAGGACCCCTACTGCTAGCAGTTCCTTCTGTGTGCAGGCCACTCTGGGGAGCATGGGGCCCAGCACAAAAGGACAAGCAGCATGGCTGAGGGCAGTGGGGCATGTGGTGCCCACCCAGAGCTACCAGAGGGAGTATGATGGCACCTCAGCAGCAGTGGAGATCCACCTGGAGGAGGAGCCATGCATTGATCCCAGCAGCGATCTTTTGGCCTACTGGACTGTCAAGGCCAACATGTGGCCGGCCCTGTCAAAAGTGGCCAAGGGTATCCTGTTGTGCCCACCAACCAGTGTCCCCAGCAAGTGGGTGTTCTCTGTGGCGGGGGACATTTGCTGGGGGCCAAGTTGGTGGAGCAGTTGTTGTTCCTAAAGGTGAACTTTCCTCTGCTGGGATTTCCCGAGCTGCTCCTGGACAAGGAGTGATGGTGCAGCGGTATACGCCATCCCATGCTAGGGGCAGTCGGGACGGGGCTCCTGCTCCTGCTCCTGCTCCTGCTCCTGCTCCTGCTCCTCCTCCTCAATCTGGACTAGGGCTACTGCTCCTATGCTGCTGAGGTGGTGTCCCTCCCTCCCAATGCCTGGCACCCACCCTGCCTCTCTCTCTCTCCCTTTCTCCCTCTCTCTCCCTCTCTCATACTAGCCTCAGCTGCCTTATCTGACTGACCACATGACACAGGGTGGCATTGGGAAAAAAAACTGCAAGCCTGCGAGCCGGCCTATGGCTACACGATCTTGGCCCACCTATGTGACACTGACTGGCTCTTGCTCTCTCACGCTGCATAGTCTTTGCTACCCTATCTGAGTGCCCTGCTGCCAATGTCCCAGCCTGCCTGTTCTACTGCCTCTCATGACATGCTGCCTGCCTGCCCTCCCTCCCANACCAAAAAAAAGTAACGTCTGGCCGGTTGCCATGGCCCGGGATCCCCGGCGGGATCCCGGGCCACGGCACATCCGGCCCAATGCGGCGGCCGCAGTGGCCCCGCTGCCCGCCCGTCTCCCTGGAGGGCGGGCGGTGGGGTGCGTGGAGGGTGCGGGGCCGTGCGGCCGCACGTTGCACCGCACGGCCCCGCCCCCTCCCAGATTCCCCACTGGGATCCCCCCAGCACGTCTGATATGGCGTGATGGGGTGACCCCAGCGGGGAATGAAAGGGTTGTTTTTGGTACGGGGCCAAGCGGGCCCGTAACGTCTGAAAACACCCAAGGTTAGAGACAGGTTGACTAGCCGGGGCATCAATGTCAAGTGAGGCCTTTTTGAGGAGGGGCCGAACTACAGCCTCCTTGAGGCAAACTGGCACCCTCCCCTTCCGAAGGGAAACATTGATAATCCCCACCAGCATCAGCACCATTGTCTCCATGACATGCAAGGATCTCATTCACAAGTTGTGACTCAAACAGATCCTAGCATATCAGCCGCATCGGAAGGCGTCACCAAGTCTTGTACCAGGCTCCCAGCAATGAAAGCTTTGTACTGGATTCAGCAGACATGGTTCATTAACACCTCATTCATTCAGCTGGAGAAAGAGCTAGCTGAGGGGAAAGGGAATGAAACTTAAATTGAGAATGAGATTGGCGGTCCTGACTCATTCATTGTGGGGGGCAGGAATGGGGCACCTTTTCTCACATAACAAGCTTGGAACAAGCAGGGCTATGAAAGAACAATGAAAAGTAATACCCAAGCAGCAGGGATCAGAAAACTAAAAGAGGTAGGATGGGTGTGGGTGTGTTTGTGAGAGATGATTCCTTAGCTGCTGAAAGAGACTGTGGCTACTTCTTCCTGGGATCCTGCAAGTGTCTTTAAAAATAGGCCTGACATGAGAAATCTTGGTGAGTCCTGTTTGCATCAGAAGCAAGACATTTACCTCCATACGCATGACATAGAAACATACCAGCTTTCCCATTTCTTCCATCATTTTCTGTTATTTTTCACAAGATGAAAGGAACTGCTATGGGATCTGTCCCAAGCCCCATGTGTGCCCCGTGTACGCCCCCAGGGCTATGGAGATGCAAACATTATTATTATTATTATTATTATTATTATTATTATTATTATTAGACATTTATATAGCGACAGTCGTATGACCTGGTGCTGTACAGAACACAGAACTAGACGCGGTCCCTGCCTGTGGCTTACAATCTAAAAGAGTTGGGCCGGGAGACAGGGAGAGGGCACAGTGGAAGAGACATGGGAGAAGACAAACAAACATTCAAGCGGATGCGAAATCTCAGGTGCCAGCTAAGTGCTGGGGAAGTGCTGGAAATTGCCATAGTTCTGTAAAACTGCAGTAAAACTGTTGTAAAATTCTTGGAAAGTGACAAAAAGACACAGAAAGTTATGAAAGGACCCAGAAAATGATGAAAATGATGAAAATGATGAAAAAATGGCAATAGTGCACAATCATTGGAAACTGAAGTACTGACAGACGCTTGCAAGCACTCTTGAAAGGTCAGTATTTCCACAAAGAACAGGAACACTTGCTCTTGTCTCAGCCATATTTAAAACTAGAATTTTACAGCCAAAGTCAATGCACCCATTTGAGAATTTTGACTTTTTAATAGGCTGAATTTTAACTTGAATAATCAGTCCTGCACATGTTGTCATATGTATACACAGAGCCTCTCATATAGACATCCTTTTATTTCCAGCTCAGCCCCAAAGCTAGTCAGTGGGCTATTTACAAATTTTCATAAAAATATTTAATAATAAATGCAAATTTATACAAATTAAGGGTGGCATGAAGTGTACCTATTTCTCTCCATCAAATGTTGGAGGGGTATGTTTTAGGAAAGTGTTTTAAAAGCAATGTAGTGGTGGGAACAATCTTCTACTTGATAGATTAAGTGATATAATAGGTCTTTTCCCACCTGTAGTTCTGAGTCTACAACCCTGTCACATATATTTAGCAATACAACATGTGCATATTAAGGGTATACCATGTGCAACCCATAAGAACTTGAGTTGGGCTTTGCATGCAATCTAGGGCTGAAACGAGGATCGGAACAGGACCAAGTTCGGAAATTCGGTTCGATTTAGTTCGGAATTTCGTTTCGGTTTGGAAGTTCGGTTCAGTCGACCGAACTGGTTGAGTTCGGTCCGAACTCCAAACTTCCAAACAAAGTTTGGAAGTTCAAACCCCATTGAAATAAATGGAATATTATCTTTTAGGGATGGGCGAACAAAGCCGAGTTTGGAAATTCGGTTCGGTTCAAAAATCGAGTTCAGTTCAGAAGTTCGGTTTGGTCGACTTAACTCGTCGAGTTCGGTCCGAACTCCGAACTTCCGAACTGCGTTCACCCATCCCTACAATCCTGATTCAAATTCTCATGAGATTTCTCACTCCCCACCCACCCCTCAGTGCCCAGGTTGGTCTCACAGCCCGAAGAAATTAAAGGGGGTGGGAGGAGGAGGAAATTACGCTATTCCCTGTCCAGCTTTCTTACCTTGTCTGGGGCTGGCAGCTGTCTCAGTGGGGAAAGCTTCCCCATTGCAAATTTTCAGGAATGGGAGGGGGAGAGTAGAAGGAAGGGAGCAGACTCAGATGATATCTTAGCATTCTATTGGCTATCAGGAGTCTGAAGACCCAACAGAATGCTGAAAAGCTCTGCTGAGCCCACATCTTCCCTTCAGCTCTCCCCCCTCCCATCTGAAAGTCCCATATAGAAAGATGGGATGGGGAGAGCTGAAGGGAAGAGACAGGTTCAGCACAGCTTTTCAGCATTCATTGAGTGCTCAGACTCCTGCTAGCCAATAGAATGCTGAAGATCTGTCCACCCCCTCCCATTTCTGAAAATTTGCTATCAGGAATCTTCTCCCACTGAGACAGCTGTCAACTCTAGACAAGGTAAGAAAGCTAGGCAGGGGACAGTGTGGCTTCCTTCCTCCTCATCCCCCATCAGCACTGGCTCATTTGTTTCTTGACACTTCTTGTGTTTCTTGGGGAGAATACAGCTGATTCTAATTTTGTCCAGTTTGCAAGAACGAGATGAGAATTTTTATTCTCATCAAGAAACACGAGAAATGAAGAATCAAGTTTCAGCCTCAATGCAAATTTACCCTAGTTCAACTAAAAACATGGCTCTAAAACCAGGTGCAAACCTGTCTAGACATTCTTTCTGTTTAACATTTCAGTTTAACTTACTCTGCCTTTTTAATGGATTAATATTAACCCACCAGTAAATCAAAGAAGTCAGTCTTTTACTGCAAGAACAGCTACTCCAAAATTTATTTATAGCTAACAACACAATTCTCTGTGGGGATAGTGCTCATGCTAGCCATTAGACAGGCAGGAATCTTATTTGCTTCACTGGGATTTGTGCCCATGCTAACTGCGAGTACAAGTGTTATCCATGCGGAGGATCACATCAATGTCAATGGGTGTTTTCAAACATGACACTACTAGGGATGGGCAAACACGCTTCGGAAGTTCGGAGTTCGGCCTGAACTCGGCCTGTTTGGACGACCGAACCTGAACCCGAACTGACCGAACCAAACTCGATTCCGAACGTCGAAATGACCGAACAGTTCTGTCAGTTTGGATCGTGTTCGGGTGAGTTCGGGTGGCAAAAACGTGGCACTGGAAGGCAAAATGTGACAGGGAGGGGGAGTCAACTGAGGAGCAGACTTCAGGCACCAGGGGTAGAGAGGCTTGGAGTAGCAGCCACACTGCCCAATCACCATCCCTTTTTGCCTCAGACCACTGGCTTCGCAGTCTGCGATTGGCCATGGGCTAGGATGCATGGAGCCAATGGGGCTTGCCGGGAGGCGGGCACAGCAAGAAACAAACTGATTGTCTCCCCCCTTCCCAACACCTTCTGAGCTAGTTGTTCCTGACAGCAGGCGTTTCAAAAGGCTCCCTCTCCCAGCAGTTTTTGTTCCTTCCTATTCCTAATCCATTGCCATCCTCCTCCTATTTCACCCATCCAACCCATTTACCTCTATATTATCATTTATTTACATTATATTAGATAGATTTAGGTGTTATTTTTTTGTTTTTACCCCTCCCTGTGTTCCCTGTGTTAGATCTTCCTTCGTCCCTCCCCCCTCCATTGAATCCTTTTCCTCTCCCTCTCTCTATATATATTCCATCCCTGATTCCCTTCCCCTGTTTTTTTATTCATTTAGAGAAGGATTATTAGATTGATTTAGGTTTCATTTCAGTTTTGTACCCCTCCTTCTGTTGTTTGTGATTCCCCCCCATCCCATAGATAGATAGATAGATAGATAGATAGATAGATAGATAGATAGTAGACAGTTGTAGGAGTTAGCTTAGTGATAGAGATAAAGCGTTTAGTGTTTAGTTTTAGTATTTGTAGGAGTAGGCCT
>QEPC01005108.1:5485872-5501585 GCA_003113815.1 Sphenodon punctatus
CCAATCTCTCTCTGCAGGGGACTTCCATTCCTAACAGATCATAGGGCAATCCATTAGGGATGGGCGAACGCGGTTTGGATGTTCAGAGTTCGGATCGAACTCCGTCTGTTCGGATGGCCGAACTGAATGTCCAAACTGAACTCTCGAACGACCAAACAGTTCGGTCATGTTTGGACGAGTTCAGAAGCAGGAAAAACGTCTTTCCAGGGCCGAAAATTAGGTTTTGTTTTCGATTTTGTTTCAATTTTGCTATTTTTTAATGTTCTGCCAAGTTCGGCCAAACCGAACTCAGCTGAACCGAACCATCGAACCCGAACTCGGGTTTTGAACCGAACAACCGAACATCTGAACCGCGTTCTGTTTGCCCATCCCTACAATCCATTCCCTGTTGTTCCAGTCCCTGTGCCTTACCTTGCATATAGTGATTCCGTCGCCCCTCTCATAAAACCTCCCGACATCCGACCTTCTCAGTCGAATGTCTGGGGGTGTCACTGGTGACCTCCGCCTAGCGGTCCTCCTTGACCTGGCCCCAGTTCTGGGATCAGCATCCGATTCCTCTCTGAAATGAGAACACATTAAGAACACCAAAGTAATATCATGCATTTATGATGATGCCTCTAGTCCTCCCTCCTTGGGGAGCTAGGGATGGCAACGGGAGATGTGACCCTGGCTGGCATGTGCAAATCCTGCCCTCCTTGGGATGCTAGGGGATGGTAGGGAATCGGATGGCAAATGGAGAGACCCTGGCTGGCATGTGCAAATCCTGCTCTTCTTTGGATGCTGCTGAGGGATGCTGCTGACCCTTGCTGTCACGTGCAAATCTTGCCCTTCTTTAGGTGCTAGTAGTGATGGCAACTTGAAGTACCCTTGCTGGCATGTGCAAATCCTTCCCTCCTTGGGGTGCTAGGGGATGCTAGGGATTACAACTAGAAAGGCCATGGTTGGCACGTGGAAATCCTGCCCTCCTTGCGGTGCTAGTAGTGATGGCACCTTGAAGTACCCTTGCTGGCACGTGCAAATCCTGCCCTCCTTGGGGTGCTAGGGGATGCTATGGAGTGCAACTAGAAATGTCCTGGCTGGCACGTGCAAATGGCAACTGAAGAGTTGAGACCCTTGTTAGCCTGGCACATGTTTGGGTGGGGGTGCTGCTCATGCTCATGCCTGATTGCTGGAAGATCCCCCCACTGGAAGAACCCATTGATGTCCACTGTTTGTGCCTGACTGATGCCCACCACCCATGCACCCACCCACATGCCAGTGAGCTCGCTCTAACGGATCAAGCCTTTCTTGTCCTCAAAGTAAAAAAAAGTTTACAAACCTGGCAGCACTTCCTGTGCACACCGCTTTCTCCTCCTCTGAGGAGCTGGCCGCCACCACCAATGGTCCAGGGGCTGGGCCAGCGACTGTTTCCTCCTCCTCCTCCTTCTCCTCCTCCTCTGGGAGCACCAAGTCAGCCCCCAGCTGGGGAATCAAGACAATAGTCTTCTTCATTTTTTTTTTCCAAAAAAGCTCGCTCACACACACAGACAACAACACACAGTCACCCACCAACATTCACCAACCAAAACAACACAACCAAACCAAACACAAACAGCCAAAACACACAAAACCCAACGGCCAGCCAGAAACACACACTCTCTCACCACACAGCTCCACACACACACAAATTTCCAGTTTCTCGCGATACTATTTCCGAACGTCCGAACTCAGCAAACGAACCAAATGACCGAACCAAATGCCCAAACCCAACCGGACCGAACCAAACTGGACCGAACATGAACCGCGATCTGTTCACCCATCCCTGGATACTACCATGGGTAGCCACACTTACCGTGGTGTGGCCACCCATGGTGGTTTCACATCTGATCCCACCTGCCTCCAGATGTTTGCTGCGTGCGAGAGCAGAGTACTCCCTGGACCATGGCAGGGTAAATCCCGACTGTTCACTGGGCTTCCTGTCAGTGCCCATCCCAGAGTTAGCCCTGCCACGGTCCTGGGAAGGCAACCCCAGACCAGTAGAGCAGGCCATCACATCTGATGGCCCGCTGTACTTAACTCCGACCAATGGCTGGAGCTTTTCTGGGAAGGCATGGTGGCCTCATAGGCCATCACACCTGCTCTTCAGGGAGGGGACTAGACTGCACTGAACAGCGTGGGGGGTTGGGGACATGCAAACGGACCATGTCTGCATGTCTCTCCGCCCTCTCCCCACCCCTTCCCTAGCCCTGGCCACCGGCATGTTGATTCGGTGGTGGGGCCAGATTTTGCTCATGGTAGGGATAGTGGGGGGGTGGGATGTGCTATTTTCTTCCTCCTTTTATGATATTTTATTCTAATTGTTTTTAATGATTGTAAGCCACCCCGAGCTTCTTGTGGCAGGAGGATTGGGGTAACAAATTTTTAAAATAAAATAAAATTTAAAAAATAGTGAGGGATCTCACCACTGGCTGGATCAAGGTGTGGTGGCTCTTCGAACTCTCATGTAGGAAAATACCCATTTTTAAAACAGACCCATAGGTATTTCTGGATAGGCAGAAATACACATGGGTGTGCTTTAAAACTGATTCAGGGTGTGATCCACTGAAAGGATAGCACTTGCACTAACAGCTATCATGGGCACAAGTCTCTAGGAATAGGGAGCATGAAAGTGAGCCCATTTTAGACGTGCCACCGGGCTCGCAGATTTAGATAATCTGTTAGAAAAGTAGCGCGGATGGTGTTTAGAAATGCTGTCACCATTGAAAACTATGGCTCACGCATTCTTTTGAAATTGCATTGGTAAAACTTCAGTATCGAGGTTGTACCAATGTGGTTTATAAAGAATGCATGAGCTGTGGCTTTCAATGGCACCGGCTTGTCTAAACACTGCCCACGCAACTTTTTTAACAGCAGATTATTTAAATCCGCAAGTCCGGTGGTACGTCTAAAAAGCATCCTCTCTGCAGGAGTCTGATCTAAAGCTCACTGAATAGAGGAACTGTGGGCCTTGTGGGACCTTGTGCAATGACCCCAATGGTTTTCCTTCTAGCACAGGACTCTGTGTGGCTGCATCAGTCACACATGCACTGAAGTCAGTGGAAGTGTTTCCATCAAATTTACTGAGTTTCCACTCCATCAAACCCTTTTTGCAGCAAAGTAAGAGGGGTTACAATGACTTTTTAAAATACACAGTGCTAGGACTGTGAATCTGCACAGGCGAGGTCCCTGCACCTTGCATAGAACCCCAGTTAAACCCACACTATAAAAATAGATGTTGTATGATGGAGGAGAAAAAGACTGTGCTCCACTAGGTTGCTTGTGAAAATCTAAATTCTGAATTCTTTACTCAAGCAAAAAAGTCCAGAGAAGCCAATGGGCCTGTTTAGCAGGCTGCTATTAGTAAGTGTTTGCAGGATCATATCCCGAATCTGTACGCAACATAAAATCTCTATGCCACCAAGTCATCAGGCAGTTACTATGGTAACTATTTTTTTCTTTGTTCCAAACCAAATGGTCTCATGAAATATTCATAACTTGTGGTGCTCCACACGGGGTCAAACTGGTTCTGCTCTGTGTATCTGTATTTCTCACCTTTTTTTTAATTTACTTTAGGTTAACAGCTGAAATTGATGAGAACAGATCTCAGTGCCCGCACCATGGGGATAATCTTCCCTGCAAGGAACACAGGTAACAACTACCTCCCTGCATAAGCAAGCTGGCAGCACAACACAAATGAGGAGTTTGATCTTACTTCCCATCAAATGAGGATTTGTATGAAACATGAGGATAAGAGATTCTTGAGTTAGACCGCTGATCCTGAAGGAAGAAGGACAGTCTAGGAGAGCTCTATTACTAATAGAGGGTGGGGTGGATGAGGCAGTGGCTGCAATAAAGTGGCATTGTAAGAAGAGCCCCCAAAAGTTTACACTGCACATAGGGAAGACAGGCAAAAGTGGGAGACATAGTGTTAGGTGTTAGGGATGGGCGAACGTGGTTCGGAAGTTCGGAGTTTGGACCGAACTCAACCAGTTCGGTCAACTGAACCGAACTTCCAAACTGAACTCGATTTCAGAACCAAAACAAATTTCCGAATTTGGCTCTGATCGCCCATCCCTAAAAGATAATATTCCATTTAATTCAATGGGGTTTGAATTTCCGAACTTTGTTCGGAAGTTTGGAGTTTGGACTGAACTTTAATAGTTTGGTTGACCGAACCGAACTTCCGAATGGAACCAAATTTCCGAACTGAACCAAACGGAACCGAACCGAATTTCCAAACTCGGTTCTGTTTGACCATCCCTAGTTGGGAGGGCTCTATGGAAGGAGCCTGTATCCCTTGAGCTCTGCTTTAAGAGCTCAAAGGATGCAGGTTTTGTCCAGAATCTGACTACAGAGTCTGTCTTTCTTGTTATCTGGTGAAGACTGTCCCTCCAGGATAAATCTAACACCATGTATCTCAAGTCTAGGCTGAGCTGGTTAACAAATAGGATTTTAAAGGGATATCATCCACACATAAGATAGCAAGTATTATGATTCTATATTAACATATGGAGAGGAACTAAAGCAAAGTGATGAACTGATTTGCCCACAATGACATAGGAAGTCTGTGAGAGAGCAAGTACTTGAGCCTACATCGTCCAAGTCCTATTCCAGTGTCATAACAACAAGAGCCTTTTCCCTCTTTGAGTAAACAGAGCAATGTGGTGTCTGCAGGTGTCACTCCCATCTAGGGTGGCCATACCTGTTAGGAGTGGAGGGGGCAGACAGGAAGGGACGGGCTGGAACGGAAGGGGGAGAGTAGTGAGGTTTACCCTAAAACACTCTTGCAAGGGTACTGCGGCGTCGGTAATGCCCTCAGGGTTGTAGGTGGGCTTTCTCTCAGGTACTGAAAGCAACCCAGATCATCATAGGACCAGCAAGAGAGGTTTGAGGCTCCAATAAGAAAAGGGGGAGGGGTAAGGGAATATGATAGGGGCGTACCCCTACTGAGAACAGTCACACCGACATGCTTTCAGGCACAAGGGGAAGAGGGGGAGGCGGTGCCAAGGTGAGGGGAATGTCAGGTCCAGGGTTCCCGGGGTGAGGGTTTCAGGGAACTTGGTCACAAGGGGGGGGGGCGGAACCAGAGGGAAGGGGAAAGGGTCCACACTTGGGAAGACAGGGGAGGGACAAGGAACGGGGAACGCTCTCACACAGGGGGGGTGAGTGGCAATGGGGCGGCAAGAGGGGAAAACTGTTACTCACAGACTCTCTCAGGGCACGGAAGGGAACAAAACAGAAGGAGAATTAGTCGTCCAGTTTCCCACATGCAATCACGCTCCACACAACCAGAATGCAGGCAGTCAAGAAGCACAAGAAGGGCCAGTCTCTCTTACGATTACTGGCGGGGAACTACAGTCCCACCGACTTCTTATACTTCCTGGTATGGGGCCATTGCTATGGACGTGGGCGGGGCTCCACCCCCTATCAACGTGCAGTGTCCCGCCAGGCATGCACTACGTCTGGGTGGGGCTGGTGCCTGGGAGCCAGCCAGGGAAGCCATCCCTTCTGGCAGCAGCTACTGCTGCCCCTTGCCTGAGGTTTGTACCGGTGAGGCGGGGGGAGCCGCGGGGACTCAAGGGAACACCCCATCACCTCCATTGCCACCTCCTCCGCAACCCGCGGCGCACGATGTGACGTGACAGCACCCCCCATCCAAGCCCCCCCCTCCGTGTGCACAACCCCTGCTTTGTAGGATGGCAGTGATGGAACTGAAGGAGTCAGGGGGCATGGACATTTGCTGCTGGCTCCCAAGTATGCTCAGAAGTGCCATAGTGTTTCCATGCAATGAAATAATAAAGTCATGACCCCAGGATTTTTGAGTCCAGGATGACCTGGACCTCGTACTCAGGGTGCCCTTGTAATAGAAGGGGTGGTGGGAGGGTGGTCTGTTGAAAGGGGTAACATGGTGGCCTAGCCTGCTTCAGGGTGGAAACGAGAAAGGAGGGGTGAATTAGGAGGTGGGCAGGGAGAGTCATGGTGTATGTTACCTCATTCAGTTTTCGTGAGATGGGGAAAGGGCCCATGTATGAATTGTCTAATTTAGCAGATGGGTGTAGGGATGGGGAGTTCCTTTGGTGCACCCACACTAGGTCCCCCACCTGGAGAGGGGGGGGGGGCAGGGAGATGCCGCTTATCCACATATGCCTTATACTGTTGATGTGCTTTCTGTACATACGGCTCCGTGATGCGCTGTGTGGATTTGATGCAGGTCACCATAGCTCCTGCCACTGGGACTGTTGTCTGTGGTATATTGGGTAGCCACAAAGGGGGGGTGATACCGATAGGTTACAAAAAATTGGGAGTTACCCAAGGAGGCATTGGGTCCATTCTTGTATGTGAACTTGGCAAGTGGGAGTTGTTGCACCCAATCGTCCTGGAGATAAGAGCAGAAACACCAGAGATACTGCTCAATGTGTTGGTTTAGCTGTTCCACTTGCCCATTGGCTTGCGTATGGTATGCTTCCATGGGTCGAAGCTTGACCCGTAGGAGGGTGAAGAGGGTCTTCCAGAATCAGGACAGAAATTGGGGTCCTCGATCAAACATGATCTCCCGTGGAGTGCCATGAAGTCGTATAATATGTTGGAGGAATAGTTCAGCAGTTCGCTTCACTGTAGGCACTCCTTGGCATGGAATGAAATGGGCCAATTTAGTAAAATAATCAATGATGACAAGAATGGTATCATAGTCTTGGGAAGGGAAATGATGAAATCCATTGCCACCTTTTGCCATGGGCTGATGGGAGGTGTGGTCAGTTGTAAAAGCCCAAGAGGCAGACCTCACAGAGTCTTCGTGCGGGCACAGGTGGGGCACCCTCGGACATAGAGCTCCACATCTCACCGCACACCTGGCCACCAGAATTGGTGAAGGAGGAGGGATAGGGTTTTCTGTTGTCCAGGGTGTCCCACCAGGGGGGAGTCATGATGGTCCCAAAGCCCCTGGGGTCGATATTTGGGGGGTAAACAATTAGTCCCTGATGGTAATACAATCCCCATCTCCAGGTGTATCTCTGCAGCAGAGTTTCTTTTGTCATCTCTGTCTTCAACTGTTCACAGGAAGGAAACATGGCGGCAAACACTTGGGGTGCAAGAAGAGGCCCACCGGACTCCATGGGGTGTTCATCTGGAGTATAACGCCTAGAAAGCTCATCCACAAGGGAGTTTTGATTTCCAGGTCGATATTGAATATGGAACGTAAAGCGGGAGAAAAAAAGGGCCCAGTGAGCATGTCGAGCACTGTTGATCTGCGCAATCTGTAAGTAAGTTAGATTCTTGTGGTCCGTTAAAACAAGGATGGGATGTGGCCCTCCTTCCAGAAAGTGGCACCATGTTTCAAACGCTGCTTTTAATTGCCAATAATTCTTTATCTAATATAGTATAGTTACGTTTGTCAGCAGTGAGCTGATGTGAATAAAAGGCGCATGGACACCAGATCTTCTGGGACCCCTGGGCCTGAGTCAGAACCACACCGATGGCTGTGTCCAAGGCGTCGGCTTCCACTACAAATGGTCGGGTGATGTCAGGATGTTGGAGGAGGGGAGCCGACGTGAAGGCGCGTTTCAGGAACCTGAAGGCTTGGTCTTGGTCTTTGGACCAGCTGTATTTCACCCCCTTCTTCAAGAGGGCAGTTAACGAGGTCATCTGACGAGCATAGCATGGGATGTATTGGCGATAGTAGTTTGCGCTCCCTAGAAATCGTTGGAGGGCTTTTACCGTGGTCGGTGTAGGCCATTTTAGGATCGCTTCCACTTTTCCTGGGTCCATCTGTACTCCTTCAGGGGAAATAATGAAACCTAAGAAGGGGACAGTAGTTACATGAAATTGACATTTTCCCAATTTGCAATAAAGTTTATTCGCTCGTACTCATTTTAGAATGGTCCATACATGTTGATAGTGCTCCGCAGGGGAGGTGAAAAAATAAGGATATTGTCCAAATATGCAATTACGAAGATATCCAATACATCCACGAGAATATCATTAATAAAATTCTGGAATGTGGCAGGAGCATTAACAAGGCCATAAGGCATCACAAAGTACTCAAAGTGGCCAAAGCAAGTGCGAAAAGCGGTTTTCCATTCCTCTCCCTCCCTGATTCGGACCAGGTTCTAGGACCCCCTCAAATCTAATTTGGTGAAAATCTTAGCTCCTTACAATTTCCCGATCACTTCAGGGATTAGGGGAAGGAGGTATTGGTCACACTACTTATGTGGCATGAAGAAGAGGGGGGGCCCAGTGGGGGAAGAAGAATGGCGAATAAACCCCCTCGCTAGGTTTTCTGTGATGTAGTCTCTGAGAGTGGTATTTTCTTTTGGGGACAGTTTATATATTCATCCATAAGGGGGCTCACCGCCTGGCCAAAGCTCAATGGGGCAGTCATAGGGCCGATGTGGAGGGAGTTCGGAGGCATGAGTCTTACTAAATACCTCCACCAGGTCTTGATAGTGGCAGGGGAACTTTTCTATGGGAGAGAGCACTGCCAGGGTCCGAACCCCAGCAGGGTTCAGGGACTGTGGCAGGAAGTGGGGCTGACACTGTGTTGCAGGAAAGGTAAAGTGGAGGGTTCTCCAATTGATCCGAGGATCATGTTCATATAAACATGGGAATCTGAGAACCACAGGAAAAAGTGGAGAGGTAATGAGATTGAATTGTATCTGCTCCCTATGGTTACCTATGGTACAGGGCAAGGGGGCTGTATGATGGTATAAGGGACCTGAAGAAAGGGGGGAGCCATCGATGGTTCATATGACTTCTACAGAGGGCCTAGCTACAGAGGGGATGGAGTGCAGGGAGGCAAGGTGGGTATCCTTGAAGTTCCCCGAGGCCCCTGAGTCTACTAGGTCCTTGGTGAATAAAGTTCACGAAGGGGAAATCTGTAAGACCAGGGGGACGTACAAAGTCTTAATCATCCTTAACACCTCCCATCCCCCTCGATGGGGAAGCAAGCACTCACCAAGAGGTCCCCGTCTCCTCCAGGCGGTGGATGTTTTCCGGCTTGCCTTGCAGGCGTAGTTTGATGGGGCACTCACGAGAGAAGTGGGTCCCCCCTCCGCAGTAAAAGCAGAGTTGGAGGCATTTTCGTCACTCCTTCTCCTCGGCATTTAAGGGCCCTCGGGTGGCCCCAATCTGCATAGGTTATGGGGCCCCTCCTCCCGGAGTCCATGGTGCGCTCCCCTCCACTAGCCCAGGCTGGCGAAAGTCACTCCCCCTCCCCTGATCCATCTGTTTCTCCCTCCGTCTTTCCACCAACCTTTCATCTATATGGAGGGACATTGTCACCAACTCTTCCAGGGTTTGGGGGTGGTAGCGGCACTAGCAAGGCTGTCCTTGATATCATCATGTAGCCCTTGCTGAAAAAGTGCCCACAGAACGGAGTTCCCCCACCCGAGGCCAAAGGCTAGTTTACGGAAGTGGGTAATGTAGTCAAGCAGGGGTTGTCGCCCCTGCTTGAGGTGGAGGATGCCCTACTCCACATCACGAACGCGATGCGGATAATCAAACAGGAACTTAAATTGTTTCAAGAATCCATTATAGTCCTTTAGTAAGATGTCCTGAGCAGCTAAGAGCGGGGTGGCCCAATCCAGGGTGAGCCCTACCAGGAACCTGACAATGTAGGCCACCTTTGCCTGACCGGTGGCATAAGTCAAAGGCATCTGGAAGGTGAGGTTACACAGTGCAAGAAATCCCTGGCAAAGCCTCCGATCACCATAAAATTTATCAGGTCGGGGTGCCTTGGGTTCCCGGGGCCCAAGTGTAGGTGGGACTGTCTCCACGGGGGGAGGGGTAACAGGGCTCGAGGGGGTGATGGGTAGGTTCCTATCTGATTCAATACACTCGCCATCCTCCGGAAGAGGAGTCTGATATATGGTGACTGCAACCTGCAATTCCTGATTCTGCTGCCTCAACTCGTGGTTTTCTTTTCGGAGTCATCTCACCTCAAGTTTTAAGGCCTACACTGTCCTCATAAGGTCATCCACTTGCTGACCCAATTCCATGACTGAGTCGGGGGGGGAGGGGAAGGATAGGTGAATGTAAGTTGGTAATTTTGTTAGGGGTGGAGGGGACAGAGGGGAAGGGACGGGCTGGAACAGAAGGGGGAGAGTAGTGGGGTTTACCCCAAAACACTCTTGCAAGGGTACCGTGGTGTCGGTAATGCCCTCAGGGTTGTAGGTGGGCTTTCTCTCAGGTACTGAAAGCAACCCAGATCATCACAGGGCCAGCAAGAGAGGTTTGAGGCTCCAATAAGGAAAGGGGGAGGGGTAAGGGAATATGATAGGGGCGTACCCCTACTGAGAACAGTCACACCGACATGCTTTCAGGCACAAGGGGAAGAGGGGGAGGTGGTGCCAAGGTGAGGGGAATGTCAGGTCCGGGGTTCCCGGGGTGAGGGTTTCAGGGAACTTGGTCACAAAGAGGGGGGGGAACCAGAGGGGAGTAGAAAGGGTCCACACTCAGGAAGGCAGGGGAGGGACAAGAAGGGCCAGTCTCTCTTACGATTACTGGCGGGGAACTACAGTCCCACCGACTTCTTATACTTCCTGGTATGGGGCCATTGCTATGGACGTGGGCGNTGGTGCCAAGGTGAGGGGAATGTCAGGTCCGGGGTTCCCGGGGTGAGGGTTTCAGGGAACTTGGTCACAAAGGGGGGGAGGAACCAGAGGGGAGGGGAAAGGGTCCACACTCGGGAAGGCAGGGGAGGGACAAGGAATGGGGAACGCTCTCACACAGGGGGGGTGAGTGGCAATGGGGCGGCAATAGGGGAAAACTGTTACTCACAGACTCAGGGCACAGAAGGGAACAAGACAGAAGGAGAACTAGTCATCCAGTCTCCCCCACACAATCACGCTCCACACAACCAGAATGCAGGCAGTCAAGAAGCACAAGAGGGGCCAATCTCTCTTACGATTACCGGCGGGGAACTGCAGCCCCACCAGCTTCTTATACTTCTGGGTTAGGGGCTGTTGCTATGGACATGGGCGGGGCTCCATCCCTACCAGCGTGCAGCGCTCCGCCAGGCGTGAACTACGTCTGGGTGGGGCTGGTGCCTGGGAGCCAGCCGGGGAAGCTGTTCCTGCTGGCCGCAGCTGCTGCTGCCCCCTGCCTGAGGTTTGTACCAGTGGGGTGGGAGGAGCCGCGGGGATCCGAGGGAACACACACCCCCCATCGCCTCGCATGCCACTGCCCCCGGACCACACGGCACATGATACGACGTGACAATACCTGCCCTTTAAAAGAGGACGCTTATGAAAAATACATGGTGCAAAGCTGCATTGGTACCAACACAGCCCTGCACCATGTACTTTTCATGTGTCCTCTTTTAAAGGGGAGGTATGGTAAACCTACAGTCCACTCTCTAATAGGTATTGCTCCTGCCACCACTGCTCACTGCTCCCCAAGAGACAGGGACAGGTGGGGAATCTTGCTTGTCCTGAGTCCCAAGGAACAGAAGCCTCAGCGGGAGGGGGCAATGCTGCTCCTGCCACCCCTTCTCATTGCTTCCCGGGACCAGGGACAGAAACTCCTAGTCCAGGGTGACAGAGGGGAGAGACAACAGGAACACCATCAGGTCCTCGGGAGCTGCCACAGCTCCTGTTTTCCCAACAGCTTGTGGGTAGCTACTAGCCAGTAAGTAGACACTGGCTACCCATGAGCTGGTATTTGTAAACAATGGGTGTTTTCACATGGGGAGGAAGGCAGCAGGAAAGTGTGGTGAATCTGTGGGAAGGCCACACCCCTGCCACTCCTGTGGGAAACAGCGGAAGCAACTCCAAACAGGCAGACCCATGCGTGGGTCCTGTGGGTGGGGAAGCAGCTGCCACCCTTCACCCGATCTGGTTCAGTCCTGGGAAGTCCATCACATGGGCAGAAGCAGGATCATACCCTCAAAGGAAGTCACTGCCAATCATCTTTTGGCGTGCCAGTGCATGTGCGTGTGCATGTGTAGACCAGCAAGGGGTGTGTGTGCGTGTGTGTGTGTCTTGCCATGGGAAAGCAGTGCCATGCTCCACAGTGTGGATTCCTCCATGATGATTTCCAGCTTGACATTGACCAGTGATATGCTCCCCGGCAAGGATCTCCCACCCCCCCACCCCCATGTCAATGTCAAGCTAGGGAGTCTTGAAATTGACATGAGGACAATCTTTACTGGGGAGGGCAGTGCTGGTCAGTGTCAAGCTGAGGAGCACTTGCTGACTTGAAATTGACATGGGAGGGGATCCACGATGTGGAGTACAGCACTCTTTTCCCATGGCAAGATGGCACCAACCCCCACTGGTCTATTTCAAGCTGGGTCCAGTCTCAAGATAGGCCAGCACAGTGATGCAGCTAGGAGACACCTGAGCAGCTCCTCCTCCTCATGGTCGCCTTCAACAGCTGATGGTGGACAGTACAGGGTGCACTCCCTCTCCACTCCAACAGATGACTGGTAGCGGGATGCATTTAATCTGGGCTTCCAGAAGGGTGCTTTTAAACAGTCTCCATGCCTATTGCAAACTTGTAGCCCTTCCAACTGGGCTTTTTAGTTTCTTTTTAACTAGTTTCCTCATTTTGTCATAGTCTCCCTTTTTAAAGTTAAATGCTACAGCTGTACTTTTGTTTGTCTTTCTCACTCCAGGAATTACATCAAATGTGATCATATTATGATCGCTATTGCCTAGTGGCTCTGCCACAGTTACTCCTTACACCAGGTCCTGCGTGCCACTCAGACTAGATCTAGAATAGCTCCTCCTCTCATTGGTTCCAGAACCAGCTGTTCTACGAAGCAGTCATTTATGGCATCCAGAAATTTGACCTCACGTCCTGCCCCGAGGAAACAGTCCCCCAATCAATATTAGGGTAATTGAAGTCACCCATTATTACTATGTTGCTGATTTTAGTAACCTGTCTAATCTCTTTTAGCATTGCTTTATCAGTCTCTCCATCCTGGTGAGGGGGACGATAGTATAGCCCTACTGCAATATTCTTCCCCTTTATATCTGGAATTTCTATCCATCGAGATTCTAAGGAACAGTTTGCATCCTTTAAAATTTTAATTGTACTTGACTCAATGTTGTCTTTTATGTATAGAGCCACCCCACCACCAACTCTATCTACTCTGTCATTCCGATATATTTTGTACGCTGGTATTACAGTGTCCCATTATAACTAATTATAACTAATTATAACTTGTTCCACCTGATCTCTGTGATGCCTATAATGTCTAGATCTTCATTTAGCGCCATACACTCTAATTCTTCCATCTTACTTTTTAGACTTCTAGCATTTGCATATAGACATGTGTATTCTTTTTATTCTTCTTACTGTGCACATTATAGGTGACTGTATCAGGCACCCTGGAATTGTTACTTATCTGTTCTCCTGTGAATTCCACTGGAAGTCCCTTAATTTGTATCCCTTCCTTAGTCTTAAGCAACTCTAAATCCCCTAAATTAACATCATTCCAGAATATGTGGATTAAGGATTTTAGCCTTAAAGTGCTATCTCAATAATAAGTGTTATTATTAACACTCCTACATTAAGAGAGGGATAGATGAAATCCTGGCACAGGGAAGATGGACCCTACTAAAGGGAGCAGGACTGCCCCAAACCTGTGGCTAGGTAGCCAGCTCCGAGGTTAGATGATCACTAAAGTCCACTGACAGTAGCTATGAAGTCAGGATGCAACTGCAGAGTCCAGATAGTGACCAAAGGTAAGAGGATGGGATTTTGAGGGCTAAGGGCTTGGATGGAGTAGGGGGTTCAGAGTTCGGCCCATCCAGGGTTCAGCCCCCCCAAAACCATTCAGGGTTTGGGGGTTCAGCCCGAACCCGTTTGGGGGGGCAAACCCATTCGGGCAGTGGGTGGGGGGGCAGGGGAGGACCCTGTTTCCCCTCCCTCCAGGCTGCACAGGTGGAAGGGCACCAGAGCTCACCTCCCCCGCCAACCTCCCCCCCACCCTGTGCAGCCTACTAAAAAAAAAGTTAAACCCCCATCCCAGTGACCCCCCTACTTAGTGGCGCTGGGGCTCTGGCCCCGGGTCCCATGGCAGCAGTGGCTCTGGCGGTGCTGCGGAGTGCTTCAGGCCTCTACTAGGCCGTCTGGGTCAGGTGACCATGCCAGGTGACCCAGAAGGCCTAGTAGAGGCCTGAAGTGCTCCCCTACCACTGCCAGAGCCAACTCTGCCGCTGCCGGCAGAGCCAGGGCTGGAGCCCCGGCACCACCAGGTAGGTCAGGCTCTGACCCAAGTTCGGCCCGAACCCTGAGTTCATCCCAAACTCCGAGTTCGGCCCAAACCCCCAAACCACGTTCGCACATCCCTAGAAGGGAGGAGAGGGTAAGGGGATTTTAAGATCCATGGGACTGAATGGAAGAGATATCAAGGGTCATATAGCCCTGCCCTCTGCTCCTAGGCAGGATATCCGCTACGTACAGCATCACAGACAGATGCTCATCCAGCTGGGTTTTGAAAACACCCAAGGACGGAGATCTCACAATCTCCCTGGGCAACTTAGTCTATTGCCCAACAGTTCTTACAGTTAGGATTTTTGTTGTTGTAATATCTAAATGAAAACTACATTGCTTCAATTTAAGCCTATTCTCTCTTGTTCTATCTTTTGTGGCACTTAGGGCCAGTTCTGTAAACTGGACCTTTTAAAGGATTCTAGGGGAACAGGTGATGCCAAGCTTGCATAACCATTTCAGCACTCACATGAGGAAACTGAGGTGCAAGTCCAAGATGAGCTATACCGCCTCTGTGATAAATTTCTTCAACAGGATACCTTTGCTCCTTGTCACTGAAGTTCTATGGAAATCTGTGTTTAACAGAAGGGTATTTACTAGGGGTGGGTGCCTGGAGGAAATAACAGATTTGGATCTGTTATAGATCCAAATCTTTAATTTCTGGATTTAATTATGGATCTGTATTATGGAACTGTATTTAAATCAATTAAAATTAAATAAAATTAAACATTGTGCATGCGCAAAATGACCACTGGACCATTCTGCACATGCACGCCCTTTCTCCAAATGGTGGTGGCAGCATCGCCGCCATTTTGGAACAGGGCAGCCAGTCTGTGCATGTGCAAAATGGCCACTACACATGTGCAGATTGACTGCCCTCTTCCAAAATGGTGGCAATGCTGCCACTGCCATTTTGGAAAAGGCCACACATGCACAGCATGGTCCGTTGGCCATTTTGTGCATGCAAAGTTTTTTTTAAATGTTTAAAAATAGATTTTAACCTGAACTACAACAGGTGTGTTGCAGTTTGGTATGAATTAATCCATAACTGCCTGTTATGGGCAGTTAAAGATTAATCTGAATCTGCAAGTGACAGACAGGTGAATGATAGGTGTATGAATGACAACAGAAGTTAGGATTGTTCAGGCTGAAGATACTGCGAAGAATTGCTTGAAACAGCAAGACATAACTTGAGGCCATAGGCTCTAAACATTGCTTGAAGCCAAAAGCCCCTAAGTGAACTATGCACAGACTTTAATTTGACAGCTTGCAAGATTTTGACTGCAAACCACATTACTAAGGCTTGCACAAGATGCCAGTACAGCTTGAACCTACACCATATTTGCAAGCATAGCTTGATTTTGAACATTAATTGCTTATACAACAGTTCTGGGCATAAGGCTGAAAACAGACATCTATGAAATGGGACAAAGTTCAACTGGTCAGAAAAGAGGAACCATAGGAGCACAGATGCATCCAAG